>CAUYPK010109395.1:0-69216 GCA_963574355.1 Loris lydekkerianus
AAGAATGGGGAGCAAGACAGGATTCTGATCAAACTCCCCAAAACTTTATTTTTTAACAGCTATTTAAACACAAGTGGAGGGGGGAGGTGTGCTGGGGGTATGAGAGGGTGGGGAATTCCAGGAGCAGGTGTGGTAATCCAATGGTCAGGATGTTCGTTTCGCCTAGGGCAGAAACCTTCCAAGCACTTGACTTAAGCGGTAAGTTTCCAAGGTGAGCTTGCTCTTAAGTATTGGCTCCCAGCACACCAGGCCCCAGGCCCAATAATTTTTCTCCTGCTTTTTTTTTTTTTTTTTTTCCCTAAACATTTTATATTTGTATGTTTTACATTTAACTGTGGGGTCACTTTGAGCTGGTTGTTGTAGGAGGTGTGAAGTTGAGGTTGAGCTTGCTTTCAAATGTTTTTGCCTGGAGATACCCAATTGCTCTAGCAACCTTTGTTGAAGAAGCTATCCTTCCTCTATTGGATTCGTTTTATAACTTTGTCAAAAATAATAGTGGGACATATTTGTATGCTTCTATTTCTGGTTTCTCTATTCTGTTCCATTGATCTATGTGTCTAGATTCTAGATGCCTTGAGGGCCAGATATATGTCTTCTTTTGTACAGTGCCTTTGGTTTTATTTTTTGGTAAAGACAAGATCTCATTTGTTTGGCTGATTTTGAACTCCTGGCCTCAAGCAATCCTCCTGCCTTGGCCTCTCAAAATACTGGGATTATAGGTGTGAGCCACCTAGCCCAGCTGTAGTGCCTTTAGTATATTGTCTTGCAAATAGTAGCACCTAACACATGTGGTACCTGCCACATAGTAGGGGTCCAATATATTTTTATTGGAATAAAGAGTTAATAATAAGTGCCTTATAAATGTGAGTTAAATTATTGCTGAATTCTTAAAATGTTGAGAGTCAGACCTTTGTGTCCTTGTAGCCTCAGCCTGGTGATAAAATTTCCCTGGGCCTCTTGGCACAAAAACTAGAACCCAAGTGCCTCCACACTCTGAAGACCTTCCCAATAGCAAGTAAAATAATGATTTTATATTTTGAAGATAAGGAAAAGGAAGTTAAATATAATGGAACTGTTACAGAAGAAAAACTGCCATGTTCACATGATTTAATTAAGATTTCCAGCCCTTTAGATGCTTGAAATAGTTTAGGATATGAGCATGTAAAAGAACAGGGTCAAACTAAATGTGTTTTTACCCAAAACATTTGAGTACAGAATAACTATTATAAAAAAAGCATGATGTCAAGCAGATCTCAGCAAGTAATTTTTAGAAAGTGGTGATTAAAGTAAATGTCAAAGAAGAATGGAAGGAAAGATAGTTCAAAAGATTCCTCAAGAAATTCTGAGTTTCTAAGACAACTTTAGCCAGGCTTTAAATTTCTCAGTACTTAACATTTTACATGCAAATTTAATAGGCAGGACGTTCAATTTCAAAAGAAAACTCCAAATTGCAAATACGTTCAGTACTGGAGGATGCTTTTTGTAAATCATTATTACATAAAATATATTAAAAGTATTATAACAGGATAATTTGAAAATAGTACTTTGTTGAGAGATAAATTTTCTGAACTTATCGATTTTTCATCCTGATTTATTAACAAAGAGAGTAAGAATGCAAAGAATGTTGCTTTTTGGGCTAGTTTTAAAGTCAGCAATGATGTGGGCTCTGCCAGAATCAGCTGTTTTCCTTTAAACACATTATTTGTCCAGGCACAATTGTATAATATTTCATCTGCTGCATATCACTTCCCCTACCCAATGAGACCTAGATCCCTGAGGTCTAGTAGTCCTCAGAGTTAATGTTCTCTATTGTGATGGCTCTCATATGCACACACTTTTTTTTTTAATATTTATCCCTTTAGGAGATAGAGCCAAATTCCTCTTGCCCTGAGTGTGTGCTAAGCTTAGTGACTCACTGGAACAGAATAAAGTGGAAGTGAGGATGTGAGTCTTGGGAGACTTGGGAGCGTGGCTGTTCCCTGGTCTCTCTCTGGATTTCTTACTCTGTGAAAATGTAGCTGCCATGTCCTGAGGAGATCCCCACACGGTGAGGAACCAACACCTGCAGCCTCTGCCGGTGTGGCCTTCTTAAAAGTGGATTCTCCAGCCCCGTGAAGCCTTAAGACGACTATAACGCAATGTCCTCCTGGCAGAAACCATTAGCGAGACCTGGAGCCAGAATCCCCTCCACTCAGATGCTCCCAAATTCCCAACTCACAAAAAATGTGCAATCATAAATGTCTGTTGACTTAAGCTGCTAAGTTTTGGGGTTATTTGTTACACAGTAAGAGATAACTAATACATTCTCAGAAATAACAAATCTCCTTTCTCTATCCACCAGGAACAGATCACTTGAAGTAAAGCAACTTCTCATTGATATACTACTTGGATATCTGAGGAAGACTGGAGAACTCATCAGACTTCTAAAGCCACAGGGAGCTCATCTGTGGCTGGAGGGAGAAGCAGCGGGTGGCTCTCATCCCTTCCTCCACTGTATGAGTTTCCTATTGTACTGTAACAAATAACCATGAATATAGTGGCTTTAAACAATTCAAATGTATTATCTTATTGTTCTAGAGATCAGAAGTCCAAAGTGGATCAGGAGGTCTGGGGGAGAATTCATTTCCCTGCCCCAGCCCCTCGAGGCTGCCTACACCTCTAGCTCGTGGCTCTGCCTCACCCCACCAACTTCTCAGCTCCTTTGCCTCTGACCCCTTGCCTCCCTGGAGGGACACTTATGATTAACATTGGGCCCACCTAAATAATCCAGGATAATCTCCCCAAGAGTAAAGTCCCTTTTGTCATGTCAGGTAACATATTGGCAGGTTCCAGGGATCAGGCTGTGGACATCTCTGGGCAGCCATTATTCTGCCTATTATACCCACCACTACCTGTGGTTCAAAACGCAGGTCCGACGGCTCTCTGTGTCTCCTGCCTGCAGACAGTGCCTGCTCCTTGCCCTCCATCCAAGAGGCCTTCCGGTGTCTCCTTTTCACACGTGCTCATCCTCCTTGGACACAGCCCTTCGTGGTTCATTATTTTAACTGAAACGCAAGTCTTCCTTAAGGACATGCTTCACCTACAGTTCTCTGAGAGCCGAGTTTTCAGCCTCCTATGCTGTTCTGACCACAGGACAGGAGGAAGGCTCTCTGTATTATTCTAGCTTTGGGTTGCTGTTTCCAAGTCCTTCACCTTTGCCCTTCATTCAATGTCGTCTTCATGGAGGAACCCTGTGGCCTTCCTTGCTTATTGCTGACATTTACCAATCACATCTATCATTTTTCGTGTCTTCCCCCAAACTCAACAGTTTTAGAGGACCACAGAGTGAATAAAGATGGCTTCCAAAGTACCCTGAGAAGGTCCTCTCAGCCTCAACTCTACCCTCAGGGTTGTTCTCTGGATCTTTCTTCATCATTGCCTAGAACTCATCCTCCTTTGGAAATTTAAAGGACAAGATCCCATTCTTCCATCACTACTGCCGTGTCATTCCAGCCATCCCCTTCCCTCATTTCTACAATGCCACATTGCTACCAGCAATGCTGGTAATACTTAATAGGCTCATACTAGTTTAAAAACTATCCCCTCTTCACAAAGTTAAGCAGAGAATTACCATATGATTCAGCAGTTCCACTGCTGGCTGTATACTCGTAAGAACTGCAGAGTTGGGACTTGAACAGATATTTGTACACCCATGTTTGTAGCAACATGATTCAAAACAGCCAGCAGAAGCAGCAACCCAAGTGTCCACGTACAGATGAATGGATAAACAAAAACCAGCACTGCCAAGGGATGTTATTTTCCTTTCTTAAAAAGGAAAGGAATTCTGATACGTGCTGCAACAACTTTAGCTTTAGGATATTATGTTAAATAAGCCAGACACAAAAGGACAACTACTGTATGATCCCACTCATAGGAGGTATCTAGAGCAGTCAAACTCATAGAAAAAGTAGAATGGTCATTGCCAGGGCTTGGTGGGTGTGGAGGTGGTAACAGGGAGTTATTGTTTAATTGGCACAGAGATTGAGTTTGGGAAGATGTAAAACTTCTGGACATGGGTTGAACAGCAATGTGCCTGTGCTTCCTATTACCAAACTGTACCCCTAAAAA
Organism: Loris lydekkerianus; assembly: GCA_963574355.1. NCBI lineage: Eukaryota > Metazoa > Chordata > Mammalia > Primates > Lorisidae > Loris > Loris lydekkerianus. Next base: position 4,108 of record CAUYPK010109395.1, read on the forward strand.
TGATTCAAATGGTCAATTTTATGTTATGTACATTTTACCACAATAAACAATTATCTCTATTTTTCAAGTGAGGAAACCAAGGCTTGAAGAAGTTAAATGTGTTGCCCAAGGTCAAATAACAGTCATCCACCTTGCTAGGGTCAAGGCTGGAGCTAGGGCATAGGCCTGAGCCTTTCGACTCCAGAGCCCACGTTCCTAATAAATATTAGGAATTATAAGAACTTTCGACTGTCCATTTGATTCTGAAATCCTATTATTAGGTATCTACTCAGAAGAACAAAAATCATTTTATCAGGTGGCGCCTGTGGCTCAGTGAGTAGGGTGCTGGCCCCATATACCGAGGGTGGTGGGTTCAAACCCAGCCCCAGCTGAACTGCAACCAAAAAATAGCCAGGCGTTGTGGCGGGCACCTATAGTCCCAGCTGCTCTGGAGGCTTAGGCAGGAGAATCATGGAAGCCCAAGAGCTGGAGGTTGCTGTGAGTCCTGTGATATCATGGCACTCTACCGAGGGCGGTAAAGTAAGACTCTGTCTCTACAAAAAATTAAATTAAATTAAAAAATCATTTTATCACAAGGACCTTTGGAGCAGAATGTTTATTGCAGCTCAATTCACAATTGCCAAGATGTGGAATCAACCCTAGTGCCCACCAACCCATGATTAGATTTTTTGACAGTCTCACTTTCTTGCCCTTGCCCTCTGTAGAGTACGGTAACATCATAGCTCACAGCAACCTCAAACTCTTGGGCTCAAGTGATTCTCTTGCTTCAGCCTCCCAAGTAGCTGGGACTATAGGCACCTGCCACAACACCCAGCTATTTTTTGAGACAAGGTCCCACTCTGGCTCAGTCTGGTCTTGAACCCCATGAGCTCAGGCAGTCCACCCTAGTTGGCCTCCCAAGTGTCAGTATTACAGGCTTGAGCCCCAAGGCCTGGCCAACCCATGAATAGATTAACAAACTGTGGTGTATGTATATCATGGAGTACTATTACGCCAAGGGAAAAGACGGAGATTTTACCTACATGGAGTTTAAACACATTCCATTGTGTTTACCTACATGGAGTTTAAACACATTCTTCTTAGTAAAGTATCACAAGAATGGAAAACACACATCCAATGTACTCAATATTAATATGAAATATACATGAGAGTACATGAGAGAAAAAACCCTAGTGTAGCAAGGGGAAGGAGACAGGAGGGTGAGGGAAGGCGGAAAGGAGCGTAATTGGTGGATCTCACCCAATGGGCACAATGTGAGGGTGTTCAGCGCCCCCCCTGGGTGAAAGGCTCAACTACAACTTTACGTTAGAATTGAAAACAAGGTCACCTAAATGTTTGTACCCTCCTATTAATCTGAAATTAAAAAAAAAAAAAAAAAAAAAAAAAGACCTTTGTCACTGTTTTCTCAGCCAGTCACCACTCGCCCGAGCCTTGGGGACTCCTGATACCCACGCACTTTGGTTTTCCAGGCAAATGGGCCCCTGTAACCTGGGGTAGCCCTTGGGCTCCAGGCACAGGTGCCGGCTGTGGGGAATGAGCATAGGCAGGGCGGCTGCGGAACTGGGGAAATGGTGAAGCATCCGAGTGGGGGGTGGAGGGACACTATTGTCACTTGCTCCACCTGCACGCTTCTGGGCCACCATCACGTCCCTTCTCCAGGATGATATTTCCAGACTTTCTACTCTTGTCAAAGCACCATCTCTCCTGGCACGTTTCCCTTGGTAAATGGTCTTCTCCTTCCTTGGGAAAGCAGAGGTTTGGGGACTCGCTTCAGAAGAAGGTGCGTCTCCCCGTCCAGTGAGGATCCCTCCAGCCGGGCTCCAGCTCTCATTCCCTTCCACCCTCTCTCATTTTCTAGGGGTCAACCGTCGACCAACATTGTTTCTGTTTTTCTGCAAACACGTGCAAATGTATCCCATGAAAAACAAAGTCAACTCCCCTCCCCCAGCAATCATCTGCTGGAACCTTGACTCCACCTTCTTGCCACTCAGGATTCCTCAGCCCTCCTTAGTGCAGTTTTTTACCCCATCACTTTAATTAAATTAGTCTTCCTAACACCCCCCCCACACACACACACACAAATAATAACATAACAGCCAAACGTTTTAATTATCCCCCCAGGGAAACTTCTCAGCCTAAATATCAGTTGATCTTTCTGCAGCTTTTGGCAGTTTCCTGCTGCTTCCTTTTTAAAATTCTCTCTTCTCTTCATGTCCACAACCTCACTCTTTCCTAAATCTCTAGATCCTCCAACTACTCCTTAAAGCCAGTGTCTTCTGGGAATGCCTGCTGGGTTTGCCCTAGTGTTTAGAGATTTTCCTGTGTGGCTTCTACTCACTAGCCAGGTGGGAATGAGTCCTACCTCTCTTTCTCTTCCACTGATCTCTCCTCTGGCTTCCTTATCTATAATTCTAGGTGTCTGCTTAAGCCAAGTGCTACAAACTCGCTGAATTTGCCTTCCTGATATGAGAGCCTGCCGCTCTTCCTCCTTTCCCCCACCTTTGAAATCTGGTGTTCCTCAAAAGACCTGGTCTGGCTTTTCCAATTCTCATGCAACATTCTTTCAATTACTACCTCCAGGTAGATGACTCATCAATTCACTAAGACTTCTTCCAATCCCTGACCAGTGTTTTTTTCAACCTTTCTTATCTCACAGCACATTTGAATTTATAGTTAAACTTCCTGGGCACACTTAAATTATGTTGATTAAAAAAAAAGAATAAAAAAAGGAACATACTGTTCTTTGAACTTCTTTCAAAAATAATTTCATTGGGTGGCACCTGTGGCTCAGTGAGTGGGGTGCCGGCCCCATATACAGAGGGTGGCAGGTTCAGGCCCGGCCCTCACCAAACTGTAACAAAGAATGGCCGTGGGTTGTGGCAGGTGCCTGTAGTCCCAGCTACTTGGGAGGCTGAGGCAGGAGAATTGCTTAAGCCCAGGAGCTGGAGGTTGCTGTGAGCTGTGATGCCAAGGCACTCTACCAAGGGCAGCAAACTAAAACTCTGTCTCTAAAAATAATAATAATAATAATAATTTAATTAACGTTCTTTAAAAATTTTCACGACACAGGTTGAAAATCACTGGTCTAGACCAATGATTGAACTCTAGACTTTTTTTTTTTTGGCCAGGGCTGAGTTTGAACCTGCTGCCTCTGGCGTATGGGGCTGGCGCCCTACTCCTTTGAGCCACAGGTGCTGCCTCCCCCCCCTTTTTTGAGACAAACTCTCACTTTGTCAGCCTCGGTAGAGTGCCACAGCAATCTCAAACTCTTGAGCTCTACATGATCCTCTTGTCTCAGCCTCTCAAGTAGCTGGAACTACAGGTGCCCACCCCAATGCCTGGCTATTTTTAGAGATGGGATCTCATTCTAACTTATGCTGAACCTGTGAGCTCAGGTGATCCGTCGGCTTCGGCCTTGCAAATGCTAGGATTATAGGTGTGAGCCACCACGCCCGGCCTTGAACTCTAGACCTTGATTGAATTTCTTAGGTATTTTTAAGGCCCCTACATGCAGCAGACCCAAAGTGAACCATGATTTCACCCCACAAATGCAGTTCTTCAGAATTCGTTATTTCAGTCATTGGCTTTGCCAGTGAGCCAGTTGAATGACAACTCTTCTTTCTGCCCTGCCATCATCCTGCAGGACTTTTCTACCGACTATAAATTTTACCTTTGGATATTGTTTACTCAAAACTCAACTTTAAATCCTAGCACTCTGGGAAGCTGAGGAGAGTGGATTGCCTGAGCTCACAGGTTTGAGACAAGCTTAAGCAAAAGTGTGACCCCCCCATCTCTAAAAAAAGCCAGATGTGGGGGCGGGGGGGTACTTGTAGTCCCAGCTACTTGGGAGCCTGAGGCAAGAGAATCACTTGAGCCTAAAAGTTTGAAGTTGCTGTGAGCTATGACGCCATAGTACTCTACCAAGGGCAACAAAGTGAGACTCCGTCTCAAAAACAAACAAACAAACAACCCTCAGCTTTACTGGAGTATAATTTAGGCACAATAAAATTTAGCAATTTATGTCTTGGCACCCATAGCTCAGTGGTTAGGGTGCCGGCAACATACACCAGGGCTGGTAGGTTTGAACCTGGCCCTGGCCTGCTAAACAACAATGAGAACTACAACAAAAAAATAGCTGGGTGTTGTGGTGGGCACCTGTAGTCCCAGCTACTTAGGAGGCTGAGGTAAGAAAATTGCTTAAGCCCAAGAGTTTGAGGTTGCTGTGAGCTGTGATGCCACGGCACTCTACAAGGGTGACAAATCAAACTCTGCCTCAAAACAAAGTAAACAAAACAAAGTAGCTGTACCATTCTGCATTCCTATGAATAATATGTGAGCGTTCCAGTTGCTCTGTATTCTCACCAACACTTGATATGGTCAATCTTTTAAATTTTAGCCATTCTAATAGTTGTGTAGTGGTATCGTACTATGGTTTTATGTAGCATTTCCCTAATGACAAATGACACTGACCATCTTTTCATCTGCCTACTTGCCATTCTGAGGGGAAGTGTCCATTCAAATCTCTCACCTATGTTAAAAAATTAGAGTATTTTTGTCATTGAGTTGTAAGAGATCTTTACGTATTCTGAATACAAGTATCAGAGTGACTAGACCCTCTTTTTGAGCATTTTTAATTAAAGAATAGAGTGGTTTAGCTATTTCACTATACCCAGGAATCTAGAGTCTGTAAAAGAAGAAGCCTCGAAGTTGTCTGAGAGTTGGAGGTTGGTAACCAGCTTTCCAGACACCCCCTGTATAGTTACCGATTTGGGGGATAAAAGACCAGGGTTAGAGAGAAGTACGGAAAAGGTTGCTCCAGTGTCCAAAAGAAATTCTATCTCCTGGCCCTCCACTATAAGGCAAACCCAGGTCTCCTGAGGGGTGATCACACAAGCTGGAGCCATGAGATGCCCCGGGCACCCTCAGCCAGGTTTGGGTGCAGATGGGATCACTGTCCCAGGAGGCCTTTGCCTCTGGGGATAGGCCATCCTCCAATGGTCACCCTTACATTCTGGACAGGGGCCAGGAGGCTTGCCCAGCTGGCGGTACTGCTGGGGGAAGTCCTTTCTGAAGTGACCAGCCTGACCACATTGGAGGCACTTATCCCTAGCACCTCTGGCTTCCCCCTGCCCCTGGAAGGTGTTCGTTTGTCGGAGTGCCTTTACTAGAGCTGTCATTCTTTTTTGATCCCTTCTCTCTTTTTCCTCCTTTTTCTCCTGATCTCAGTTATAAAAGACCATAGTGGCTGTTTTAAGAAGATTCTCCAGATTATGATCTGGGTCTAGAGCCAATTTCTGGAGTTTTCTTTGAATGTCTAGAGCCCCTTGAGTAATAAATTTGTCTTTCAAAATAATTTGACCCTCTATGGAGTCAGGTGTCAATTGGGTGTGTTTCCTCATTGCTACCCTAAGTCTCTCAAGAAAGGCTGAGGGACTCTCATTTTGTTCTTGGCAAATAATAGACAACTTGGAATAATTCACAGGCTTTTTCTTGGACCGACGTAAACCTTCTAGGATACATGTTAGAAAATGTTTACGCCACCAGTCACCTTCCCTCTCAGCGTCCCATTCGGGATCCTGAAGGGGAACTGCCTGTCCTCCTGTGGGTGTCTGTCCCTATCCCCAGGAGACATACTGCTGTCAGTATTGGACATGAACCACAAATCACCCCACTTCCTAGCTTCATTCTCCTACATTCAGGATTTCATTTTTTTCATTAAATGTTAACGTTTGATCTAATAGTAACATTGTATCTCTCCAAGAGAGGTCAAAGCTTTGTCCTAACCCTTGGAGAACATCTATGTACTTATAGGGGTCACCAGAAAATTTTCCTAAATCAACTTTAATTTCCTTTAAAACTGCTGGATAAAATGGAGTGTATACTTGCTCACTACCCCTTTCACCACTTGCAGGCTCAACCAAGGGACACAAAGAAGGATATGGTTGCCATTTGGGGGTCCCAGGAGGACCAGTAAAAACTCCCGGGACAGTCTCCCTACTGGGATTTTCTGAACACATGGAGGAGGAAGGTGTGGGAGAAGTAGATGGAGGGTTTGAACTAGGGGGCGATGGTGTCTCCCTTGAGAATCTCTGACCATTTGGGGAAGTTACTCCAGCCAAGAGAGCAGGATCTATCTGACAGGTCTTACACAGCTAGGGGTTGTTCCTGAGGGAAAAGAAAGCTTGCACATAGGGCACCTTAGACCACTTTTCTTCCTGTTTACAAAAAGCATCTAGCTGAAAAATGGTGTCATAATTAAGAGTACCCTCTGGGGGCCATTGTTCACCAGCGGAGAGTTGATACTGAGGCCAGGCCTGGGTGCAGAAGAAAACTATACATTCTTTTTTTAGCGCCTAGGGATTAAACATGTCCCAGTGCTCCAGAATACAGCGCAGCGGACAGAGAATATGTTACCCATATGTGAGAAAGAACAAATGTCAATCCCACCCCGTATTCCTGAGTCATCAGAGCATCCTCTGACCAACCCAAGCAGCTTTCTGATCAAATAAAAGGATGCGTCCTTCCAGTGCTTGGGGAAGAGTAGCTGAGGAGAGTGGCCTCCTCAGCCCTGCACTTGTCTGGAATTAGCCACTCTTACCAGTATAGCGCTTAGTGCCCTTTAGTTCCTGTGTTTATAAAGTGCTGCCAGCACAGCTCAGAGAAATCAGGTATCAGGGAACCTCGGTCCCACCCCATGCATATATTCTGCCCCTTTCTGCTCCTTCCCCCCACTAGCCTCAGAGTATCAATTAAAGTGGGGATGAGCCCCATCCTGGAGAAAATGGCTGTGATGTTTGCACATTTAACACTATAGAATCTGTACAAGCTTTTTCTAAACTCCTCATAACAAAAAGGAAAGTAGGCTTTCCAGCATGAGCATGTTTTGGTGTTAAATGCTATGCTTTTTTAACTTCCCTTTCTTTCTCAAAGGTTAGCAAGGCAACAATAAATTAGGGTTGAGTTGAGAGACTCTATGAAACTTGTTGTATTATAATTAGTTGCACTTAGCCGAGATCCTAGATAAACCTAGAATTATCTTAAATTTCCCCACATTAGAAGAAATCAAATACCCAGGTCATCTTCATTGCTCTTATTTATTTTCAATAGACTGAACAGCAGCCAAAGTTCAGGGCTAGTCCCACCTTGGGGAATCATCCTGGGCTTCCCTTCACAGGCCTTTGGTTGCCCAACTGTGGAGGGGAGTCATGTTGCCTCTTGTTTGGGGCTGACTTCTCTTTAACAAGGTCAGCCCTCGTGTTTTTAGCGACATCAAAACACGAATGAACAGTAAAAACTCTCAAAATACCTACAACATTTGAAACCCCCTTAAAACATCTAATACACACTTCTAAAAAACCAGAATACCCTTACAACATTAACTAAATATACAAACAATTCTTAGCTACATTCAAACAAAGCATATTTACTATCAAGGAGAGGGAGAGGACGAGAACAGGTTTACAGAGATAACTAGACAAAATTTGGGAGCAGGAAAGAGAAGAGCAGATAGGAAAAGCTGGGAGAGCACGAGTTTTCGAAGGCCCTCCCCAGTCCTGGGGTCAGAACCATTGCTGGGGACCCCAGGGCCTCTGGGGGCTACCTCCTTACTCGGCTCTCAACCAGGGAAAAGGAATAAACAAAGAAGAGGTTCAACATTCTTTCAACAGACCCTCTGCCTCCTTCCTGAAGGCAAGGGGAATGAGAAAGTTTGCCCGTGACCTGGAGGTCAGCATCTACACTATGCCCGGTTACCTGCTGGGGGGCATTGAATTTATTAATCTCCAGTAGGATAGCTACAGAGAAAAACAGGATAGAGGTAAGCGGTCCCATTACTTACCACAGATGTCTTCTTTCCGTCCCCGTACGGGCCACCAAATACGTTACCAGAATTTGGTCTTCTCTCCTGGCTGGCTCACCAAATATGATACCGGAATTTTAGGTTCTTGGTCTCAGAGATTTGAAGAATAAATTGACGGACCACAGGATCAGTGGTAAGTCAGGATTTATTTACAGAAACCAAAATTTATAACAACTATAAAAATCAAACCTCCTGGCAGAGAGAATCCAGGAGGGGAACAAGCTCTCTTGCTCCCTCTTTGAGGTCTGTCTTTGGGCTCTCTGCTCAGGGGTTTATATAGTGGCAGGGGGTTCATTCTTCTAGGGTGTGAGTCCTGTCAGTTACAGCCAGTTGTCCAATGAACTCTCAGGCCTTGGAAACTGACAGGAAATCCACCAGTCAGAAGTGCACTTAGAGGAGACAGCAAGGCACCATCCATGAAACTGACCAGTCAGAAGTCCAGGTGGAGGAGACAGCAAGGCGCCAGCATCTCCCCCGCAGGTGTCCGGCCCTTGCAGCAAACTGATTCCTGTTCCTCTGTCCCCAGGAGCATCAGCACCTCCAGGGCTAAGGCAGCAGGTCATGGTGCTGCCTTGTCCTGCATCACTGTTTTGTGAATTTTTTTTTTTTTTTTTTTTTTTGTGACAGTCTCACTATGTCACCCTCAGTAGAGTGCTGTGGCTTCACAGCTCACAGCAACCTCAAACTCTTAGACTTAAACAATTCTCTTGCCTCAGCCTCCCAAGTAGCTGGGACTACAGGCGCCTGCCAGAATGCCCAGCTATTTTTTATTGCAGTTGTCATTGTTGTGTAGCTGGTCCAGGCCAGCTTAAAACCCCCCAGCCTTGGTGTATGTGGCCAGTGCCCTACTCACTGAGCTACAGGTGCCAACCTTGTGAATATTTGTGTTGAGTATGCAGCTCATATTTCATTTTTTCAAAATGTCACTTGAAGAGAAAAAATTGACATCCAATTTATCATTTTTTTCTGTTTTAGTGAATTTATTTTACAAGATGTGCTCTTACAACAATGCACACACACTGGTATTACTTGTAGAAGAGAAAAGCTGAAATCTGCCACCAAACCCCACGACTGTTATATCAACCCTATTCCTAGAGATGAAGGACTAGGAATGGCAGGGTTGTTACATGAACCCAGGCAAGGGCCTTGGAACCCACCCCTGGGAATAGGACCCCTGGACAGAGATCGCAAAGACTGAGCAAGAGGAAGTGGGTGGTACAGGAGAGACGTCCAAAGTGCAGGGAAACAAAAGCAAGTTGCAGAGCAAAGCAGGAGTATGAGAGCAGTTTGCTAAGAAACAAAGCTCCAAGTGCTGTAGCCATGACCAGTTTCTCAGTAACAGGCTTGAGAAAGGAGTTGGCACCACTGTAGACACGGTTCTCTCTGGTTACCATCTCAGGCAGAGGGGGCAGGAGAAATTTTGTTTACTTTCGATAGTCTTGTATGACCTGATTTTTTAGACAGAGCCTCTATTATTACTGTTATTATTTAATATATTTTTATTTATTTATTTATTTATTTATTTATTTATTTATTTATTGAGACAGGGTTTTACTGTCACCCTCAGTAGAGCGCTGTGGCATCACAGCTCACAGCAACCTCAAACTCTTGGGCTTAAGTGATTCTCCAGACTCAGCCTCCTGAGTAGCTGGGACTACAGGTGCCCACCACAACGCTCGGCTATTTTTTAGTTGCAGCTGTCATTGTTGTTTAGCCCGGGCTGGGCGCGAACCCGCCAGCCTTGGTGTTTGTGGCTAGTGCCCCACTCACTGAGCTAAATGTGCCTATTTTATTTTTCAGAACAGTTTTTGTTCACAGAAAAATTGAGCAGGAAGTATAGAGAGTTCCCACACACTCCTTGTCCCCCAACACACCCACATGACCTCCTCCAGTATCAGCATCCTGCGCTGGAGAGGTACTTTGTTACAACTGATGGGCCCACATTACTCCCCATAATCACCCAAGTCTGTCGCTCTTGATAATGTACATTCGTTGGTTTTGACAGGTGTAGAATGACATGTATCCACCATTATAATATCGTACAGAGCAGTTTCACTACCCTAAATATTCTCTGTACTCTGCCTGGTCATCCCTCTTTCCTCCTTACCCTCTGCCCCAACACTGATCTGTTCACTGCGTCCATAGTGTTGCCTTTTCCAAAATGCCCTACAGTGGAATCATAGTACCCATGTAGCCTTTTCAGATCTGCGTCTTTCACTTTGTAATAGGCATCTAAGTTCCCTCCAGGTTTTCATGGTTTGACAGCTCATTTCTTTTCAGCACTGAGTAATATTCCACCATCTGACTTTGGCACAGTGTGTTTATCCATTCACTTACTGAAGGATGTCTTGGTTGCTTCCAATTTGGGTCAATTATGAATAAAGCTGCTATAAAAATCTATGTGTAGCTTTTTGTGAGTAAATACTTAGGAGCGCGATTGTTGGGTTAATATGGTAAGAGTCCATTTAGTTGTGTAAGAAACTGCCAAAGTGTCTCCTAATGTATCTATTCATTCTTTCTATTTTTTTTTTCTTTTTTTGAGAAAGAGTCTCAAGCTGTCGCCCTGGGTAGAGTGCTGTGGCATCATAGCTCACAGCAACCTCAAACTCTTGGGCTAAAGCAATCCTCTTGCCTCAGATTTTTAATTTTTAATAGAGACAGGGTCTCACTTTTGCTCAGGCAGGTCTCGAACTTGTGTGCTCAAGCAATCCACCTGCCTCAGCCTCCCAGAATGCTAGGATTACAGGTGTGAGCCACTGTGCCCGGCCTATTCATCCTTTTTTATTATTTTTATTTTATTTTATTTTATTTCATTTATTTATTTATTTATTTATTTATTTATTTATTTTTGTAGTTTTTGGCTGGGGCTGGGTTTGAAACTGCCATCTCCCTCATATGGGGCCAGTGCCCTACTCCTTTGAGCCACAGGCACCACCCTATTCATCCTTTTTCAATATTATTATTTGTGATTTTTAAAATTCTGTTTAACAGATCTTTTTTAATTATTATTTTTTAATTTTTTTATTTTTTTTTAATTGTTAAATTATAGCTGTGTACATTAGTGCAATCACCTGTACCCATTCTAAGATGCACCATATCTGTGGACCCACCCAATACCCTCCCTCCACCAAAACCTCCCCCCTCCCTTCCCCTTCCCTGGCACTTTCCCCATAGTCTTGTGCTATAGTTGGGTTATAGCCTTCATGTGAAAGCTATAATTTAGTAGGGCTGAGTACATTGGATACTTTTCTTCCATTCCTGAGATACTTTGCTAAGAAGAATATGTTCTAGCTCCATCCATGTAAACATGAAAGAGGTAAAGTCTCCATCTTTCTTTAAGGCTGGTCTATTGGTTTAAATGGAAAGGTTCGAAGTAATTCTAGGTTTCTCTAAGACTTCACCTAGTGGTAGCTAATTTGAATTTGAATGCAATAATTTTAAAGTGTTCTCAACCTTGAGTTTAATTATTGTTGCCTTGCCAACTTTTGGGGAAGAAAGGAGGTTGGAAAACATAGCATTTAAGGCCTACTTATGGTAGAAAGCCTGCTTTCCTTTGTTATTGGGGACTTTGAAAAAAGCTTGTAAAAATTACAAAGGGTTAAATGTGCAAGCACCGCACAGCCATTTTCTCCAGGGCAGGGCTCATCTCTGCTTTGATTGACAGGCATATACTCATTAGCAGGGGCAGAAATTGCATCAGGTGGGACCAGGCTCCAGGATACCTGATTTCTAGGGCTGTGCCCCAGCAAGTAATAAGCACAGGAGAGCCAGCGCGTATGGAGCGCTACACTGGTAATTGTGGCTAAATCCAGACAAGGGCAGGGCCTGGGGAGGCCACTCTCCTCAGGGATTCTTCCCCAAGCATCAGAGTTGATGCTTCCTTTTATTTGGCTGGAAGGGTTTCTAGGTTGGTCAGAGGACTCTTTGACAACCCAGGAACACAGGATGGGATTGATTAAGAAACTGGACGTTTGTTCTTTCCCACGGATGGGTAATATTCTCTATCTAAGAGAACACCCAGGTATATGTTCTCTTGCCAAGAGAAATTTCATCAGGTGGGACCAGGCTCCTGGATACCTGATTTTACGGCCTGTGCTGCTGGAGCACCCTGCTAAGCTATTAGGACAAGTTCAATCCCTAGACGCTGAAAAAATAATGTATGGTTTTCTTCTGCACCCAAGCCTGGACCTAGTATAGTCTCTCCAGTGGTGAACAATTATCCCACCAGAGGGGACTCTAAATTATGGTAAACAAGAGAGGAAATGGACCGAATTACTTATGTGCAAGCTTTCTTCCTTCTCAGAGACAACCCCCAACTGCATAAAACCTGTTAGACAGATTCAGCTTTCCTGGCTGCCTGGGATTCCTGAGAGAGACGCCATCACCACCTAGTTCAAACCCACCGCGTCTTTCTCCTGTACCTTCCTCTGTGCATTTAGAGAACCCCAAGAAACCTGATCCAAGAATTTCTTCTGGTGCTATCGGGACCCGCAAAAAGCAGCCACATCCTTTGTGTTCCTTGATGGAGACTGTGGCTGGTGAGAGGGAAAATACACAAGTATTCATTTCATTTTCTCTGGCAGATTTAAAACAAATTTAGGTTGATTTAGGAAATTTTTCTAATGACCCAGATAAGTACACAGATGTTCTCCAAGGCTTAGGACAAAGCTTTGACATCTCTTAAAGAGATGTAATGCTACTACTCGATCAAACTTTAACATTAAATGAGAAAATTGAAGTGTTAGATGAGGCTAGAAATTGGGGTGATTTGTGTTCAATACGAATGGCAGTATGTCCTCTGAGGAAAAGGACAGATACCCCACGTGAAGACAGTTCTCTTTGAGGATCCTGAATGGGACCCTTGAAAACAAGGTGCTAAAAACATTTTCTAGCATGTATCCTGAAATGTTTATGTTAATCCAAGAAAAAGCCTATGAATTATTTTAAGTTGTCTACTATTTGCCAGGAGCAAAATGAAAGTCCCTCAGCCTTTCTTGAGTGGCTTAGGGAGGCAATCAGAAAACACACCCAGTTGACACCCAACTCTTTAGGAGGCCAAATTATTTTATTTTATTTTTGAGACAGAGTCTCAAGCTATTCCCCTGGATAGAGTGCTGTGATGTCATAGCTCATAGCAACTTCCAACTTGGGTTCAAGTGATCCTCTTGCCTCAGTTTTTCTATTTTTAGTAGAGACAAGGTCTTGCTTTCTGCTCAGGCTGGTCTCTAACTTGTGACCTCAAGCAATCCACCACCTAGGCCTCCCAGAGTGTTAGGATTACAGGAGTGAGCCACAGCACCCTGCTGGGCCAAATTATTTTAAAAGATAAATTTATCATTAAGGCATCCCTAGATACTCAAAGAAAACACCAGAAATTGGCTCTAGGCCCAGATCATAACCTGGAGAATCTTCTTCTTCTTCTTCTTTTTTTTTTTTTTCAGTTTTGGGCGGGGCTGGGCTTGAACTCGCCCTCGGTATATGGGGTTGAGCCACAGGCACCAACCGAGGATCTTCTTAAAATAGACACAGCGGTCTTTTATAATCAAGATCAGGAGGAAGAGGAGAAAAAAGAAAGAAGGGATAAAAAAAGAATGATGGTTCTAGTAATGGTACTCCAACCAATGGGCACCACTAAGGAGCAGAGGGAAGCCAGAGGAGCCAAGGGCAAGTGCTTCCAATGTGGTCAGACTGGTCACTTCAGGAGATCCTGCCCCCCGCCCCCAGCACCATCGGCCAGGCAAGCCACCCGGCCCCTGTCCAGAATGCAAGGGTTACAAGGGTGACCACTGGAGGGCAGCCTGTCCCCAAAGGCAAAGGCCTCCTGGGACAGTGATCTCATCAGCCCCTGAACTAGACTGAGCGTGCCTGGGGCAGATTCTCATGGCTCCAGTTTATGTCATCACCCCCTCAAGAGGCCTGTGTCTGCCTCATAGTGGAGGGCCAGGAGACAGAATTTCTTCTGGACACTGGAGCAACCTTTTCTGTACTCCTCTCTAACCCTGGTCTTCCATCCCCCAAATCTGTAATTATATAAAGGATGTCTGCAATGCCAGTTACCAAATTCTTGTTCAGCCTTTAAGCATGTAATGGGGTGACTGGCTGTTCTCTCATGCCTTCCTAAACATGCCTGAAAGTCCTATTCCCCTTTTAGGAAGGAACATACTAACTGAAGCAGGAACAACCATTTGTATGAATACAGGACAGGAACCTATACTATGCCTTCCCTTATTAGAGACAGAAATTAATCCTGAAGTATGGGCTACCGAGAGACAGGTAAGAGCAAAATATGCTCAACTGGTCCAAATTAAGTTCCTTTTAAAAAAATCCCACCATAGCTCAGGGATTTAGGAACAGCCTTCACTTGTTCGGGCAAACCTTAGCCCAAGACTTGAGTCCTTTCTCATATGCCACAGTGAATCTTATTCAGAAGGTAGATGACTTTCTTTTGGGAGCACCAGAAGAAGAAGAATGCCACAGGCTACCCAAGCTCTACTAAACTGTCTAGCTGATTGTGGGTAGAAAGCTTCCAAGGCTAACACCCAATTATCTGTCCCTGAAGTGTACTATTTGGATCTCCAACGTTCACAAGGAAAGAGAGCCTTAGGGAAAGAAGGAATAGAACCGATATTAGCTCACCCTAAACCTCGAATTCTCAGGCAGCTTTGAGGCTTCTTAGGAATTATTGGCCTTTTGGAGACTCTGGATTCCTGGATATAGTGAAGTAGCTAGACCACTCTGAGTACTCTTTAATTAAAAATGCCCCAAAGGAGTGCCTGACCACTCTAGAATGGGGACCAGAGGCAGATAAGGCATTCCAGCAGCTGAAAAATGCCCCTTTAAAAGCCCCCTGCTTTAAGTCTTCTGACTGGACAACAATGTAATCTGTACACTACAGAGTAGGCTGAAATTGCCCTAGGAGTCTTGACCCAATGCATGGGTCCAGTTTTGCAACCATAGTAAAGAAATTGACACTGTGGCCAAGGGATGGCCACACTGAGTTGTAGCCGCTGTAGCACTCTTAACCCCACAGGCAATAACTAACTTTGGTAAGTGACCTAATTACCCCAAGTTGGGAGGGTCCTTTTCCTGTTATTTTGTTTTTGTTTTCAGACAGAGCCTCACTATGTCACCCTCAGTAGAATGCCATGGCATCACAGCTCACAGTAACCTCAAACTCCTGGGCTTAAGTGATTCTCTTGCCTCAGCCTCCCAAGTAGCTGACACTACAAGAGGCCACCCCAACGCCCGGCTATTTTGGGGTTGTAGTTGTCACTGTTGTTTCGCAGGGGGCTGGATTCGAACCTGCCAGCTCTGGTGTATGTGGCTGGTCCCCTAGCCGCTGAGCTACAGGCACCGAGTCTAGAAAATTACTTGTTTAAAAAGGCAAATAATTTGTCAGAAGCTAGAAAAAGACCTAGGAATCAAGATTCTCTATCTCGGCTTGGCGCCTATAGCTCAGCGGCTTGGCGCTTTTAGCTCAGTGGCTAGGCGCCAGCCACATACACGGGAGCTGGAGGGTTGGAATCCAGCCCGGGCCTGCCAAACAATGACAACTACAACCAAAAAATAGCCAGGCATTGTGACAGGCACCTGTAGTCCCAGCTAGTTAGAAGGCTGGGGCAAGAGAATCACTTAAGCCCAAGAGTTTGAAGTTGCTATGAGCTGTGACGCCACAACACTTTATCCAGGGTGACATAGAGAAACTCTGTCTCAAAAAATAAAAAATAAAAAAAGTTCTCTGTCTCTCTTTCTGTGTTTCTCTATCTGTGCTATTCCTCTGTCTCTCTGTTTTGCTCTCTCTTTCAAGTTTCAATGGGAGCGCCTTAAATGGGTTTAACTGCTGAGGGATAAAAGCTGTTTAATGATAAAGACAAGACGAATGGATCTAAATGATGGAGCAAATTTCTGAGAGTGGATTGAAAGATTGATATTGAACAGATTTGTTCTTTGAATGAAAGAGACACATAAGTCACAGTGCTGAGCCATGTTCATGTTGGAGATCAGGTAGGAAGTTGAAGTTGAAAAAAATCCAATGGCTGCATTGGATTTTGACTTGAAGTAACAGCACTTTTAAGATCTGCTAGTCATTATTGTGCTGGTAACTATGGCAAATTTAAAAGAGTTTTTTTTTTTTTCATTTTCAAGTAAAATTAATTTATAATGTTTTCAAGTAAGATACTTGACTTGAATGTTAATTATAGAGATGAAATAATGACAGGAATATTATTATTAAAGAAAGTGGGAATGATTTCTTAGGTGGTAAATAATATATTTATTATATCCAGGACTGATGGAATTATTAAAAATTTTAGAGATTAATTCCAAATGGCAACTAACAAGTAAGAATAGAACCTGAGTAGTGGAATTTAGGTAAATAAATGTACTTCTGCCAAAACAGCAAAAACAACAACTATCTTGACCACAGTAACAATTTCTGGGCTAGTTGGGAAAGAAAATTTGAGCATTAAGTAGAAGTATTTGACTTTTCTAAAATCTTTGGTGGGACAATAGATAAAATAATTAAAATATTGATAGAATGTTTAAGAGTTTGATAGGCGAAGAAATGGGGCATTTTTGTTGTGACCTTGAAAGAAAGTCATTGATTACACTGATGTGTAAAAATTCAAAGAAAATCAATGCTAGTTTATTTCTTTGATATCTACAGTATTCATGCAAATTTCTTCCCACAAAGCATAATAATCAGGCTTATTATTTTGAAATAGATTTTGAGGTATTTTTGAGGTTTTATGTCCTGTAAAAGGAGTAAATTGTCTCATCTGAAATATCCCTGAAAAATTACCCAGTTCTTTGATTAAGAATGAGAAGTCTGTGATACATTTTGGCTAAAATTAGCATTACCCAACCTGATTAGTAATTTTATCCATCAGCCTGATGACAAATGACCAATGTGTGTTAAAAAGAAAATGAAACATCCCCAAATTAGAAATCCCTGCTTTCATTGGGGATATACAAAAAAATGTAAGGCTGGCTTGGTTGGCAATTCTCTTTTATTTTATTTTTTTATTGTTTGGGATTCCTTGTGGGTACAAAGAATTAGGTTACACTGATTTCATTTGTTAGGTAAAGACCATCTTATAATTGTGTCCCGCCCCCAAGAGGTGTGCCATGAACCGTGACTCCCCTCCCCCAGCCGCTCTCCCTGCTCCCTCATTCTCTTACTCCCCACCTTGTATTAGATTATCTACTGTTAGTTGGCAATTCTTAATGGAGAATATCAAAATTATTTTTTTACTTTTTTTTTTTTTTGTTATTGTTGTTGTTGAGACAGAATCCCACCCTATGCTCTGAGCAGAGTCCAATGGTGTCATAGCTCCCTGCAACCTCAGACTCGGGCTGTGGGCATCCTGCTGCCTCCGCCTCTGCAAAGAAGCCACTGGGATTACAGGGGCTTGCTGTGAGCACCCCGCTGGGTTTTTCATTTTTTTATGACTCGGGGTCCCACTCTTGCTCAGGCAAGTCTCCCTCCTCAGCCTCTCACAGTGCTGGGATTAAGGCATGAGCCACTGTGCCTGGCCAAAATTATTTTTGTAATTATGATTGAAATGAAGATAATTTTTAGCCAAAGTTTCTACTTTCATGAGTACAATACTAATTTACCTAAATTACCAGTTCTAATGTTTGTTAAAGTCAAGTTTTCTTTTTATAGCCAGTTTTTTCTATTTATTCTGTTTTGAAACGTTTACTGAAAAATTTAATCAGTATAGATCTATAAATACATGGTTTATAAAAATTTAAACTGTACACGTGTTCATGTGTGTATATGTATTATCTGTAGCTATAGAGATATTTATATAGCTAATGTATAGTTTAAATGTAAATGATCTCCTTATGTATGTTATTCTGTGACTTGATTTTCCGCTTAACATTATATCGTTAATATAGTTTCATGTTATTGTAGTTCATTATTTGTAATGGTGACAGTATTCGGTAGTTTGGACATGCCAAAAATTAATTGCTTTCTTGTATTTAAAAAAATTAATATATGGGGTGGCACCTGTGGCTCAAAGGAGTAGGGTCCCGGCCCCATATACCGGAGGTGGCAGGTTCAAACCCAGCCCCAGCCAAAAACTGCAACAACAACAACAACAAAAATTAATATACGCTCACTCTTTTAAGAGTGCCTAGAATATAGTAAACATTCTATGACTTCTAGTATCTAACATCTAGATCTTTTTATGCTTATTATTGTATTGTGATTATTATTAACACATTGCAGAGGAGAAAACTGTATCAGAAAGATTAGATGACTTGAACAAGATCACACTGTTAGTGGAAGAGACAGAATTGGAACTCAGAATTTTTAACTTTTGTAAGAGACAATAGCAATGTATCAAGTAAAAAAGAAAGAAGGAAAAGAAAAAGGAATGAGAAGAAGTCTAAAGCATGCTGTGGGAGAATTGAGAGAAAAACAACTGTGTTTTAGAGTCAGGGAAAAATTTCATTTGAGCTGTTCACTATTCCTGGTTAGGCTAGCAGGCAGTGGATGAGTCTTGTTGGGTTTTGACAATGAGAGGGAGCTGATTTGATTTACTTGAGAGAGCTTCGTAGGGGATCACTAGGGACTCTGTAAGGAATGAGAGAAGATTCCCAAGCAAAGCAGAGCCAAACTGGCTGGGCCTGGGTGTGGCTGCCACCCTCCAAACAAAGGCACCCTGACAGGAGTTGCCCACCCAGACAAAGCTTTTAATAAACCATTTCTTACAAAGTGCATTTTCTGTATATTAGAATATATCTATAGAGAACTGTAGTTTCAAGATTTGGTACAGATTAGTTTTCAGGACTGAGCAGCGTGGGTAGAGGCTAGATCTCTGTCAAGCAGGCTCTATCTCCAGGAAGAGACTCAATCCCGCAGCATTTGGCAGGTGAGGCAAAAGTGGCAGCCATCGTGCCTCTCCTAACGTGCCTCTCCTAACGCATAATGTGGGGGGGAAATGTAGGCAGTCCCTGTGAGGAGGAAGTGAGTGGTTAGGTGATTGAAAGCAGCTCTGCACTTATGCAATGCAGTCCTTGTCACAGAAAACTCCAAGTGCGTTTTCATTTTCAAATGTTGAATTACACACAGTTGATTGCACAAGGTGAGTCTCCGTAGACTTTTAGCCAGACAGCCTTGATTCCCACTGGCTATGCCTCCAAGAGGAGGAGACAATATTGGGGACATTTTGGAAACTTGCCACCAAAGACAAAGAGGAAACATTTTGTTGTGAAAATCTGGCTTTTTGTGAATGGATGAGGAAAATTGCATGCAAATTTAATTCAAAAACTTAATATCATCTGGCAAAAGCATCCCTCATTTAGTAGGAATTGAGGGGTTTTAAAAACCATTTCCCTATGGACTTAACGATTCATTCATTTATTGTTACTGAACTTATTTTTCCTTTAATTTATTACGCTCAGAGATGTTGGCTCCTCACGTCCTGTTTTCCTGTCAGAAGTGGTTAAGTTTCTTGCCCAGATAGGAATAAAGCTGTTCACTATTTGAGAGCCATATTGATTTTAATTACTATTATTGTAAAGTTATATATACAAATATAAATGGGGAATAAATTCCTCACAATCCCTTATAGCATTTTTTTTAGAGACAGAGTCTCACTTTATCACCCTTGGTAGAGTGCCATGACATCACAGCTCACTGCAACCTCCAACTCCTGGGTTTAGGCAATTCTCTTGCCTCAGCCTCCCCAGTAGCTGGGACTACAGGCTCCTGCCACAATGCCTGGCTATTTTTTTTGTTGCAGTTTGGCCGGGGCTGGGTTTGAACCCACCACCATCAGCATATGGGGCCGGCACCCTGCTCACTGAGCCACAGGCACTACCCAGCATTTTTTTTTTTTTTTTTTTAAAGGAAGAGTCTCAAAGTTGTCGCCCTGGGTAGAGTGCTGTGTTGTCATAGCTCACAGCAACTCATAGCTCAACTCCAACTCTTGGGCTGAAGCGATCCTCTTGCCTCAGTTTTTCTATTTTTGGTAGAAATAGGGTCTCACTTTTGCTCAGATTAGTCTCAAACTCATGAGCTCAAGCAATTCACCTGCCTCTGCCTCCCAGAGTGCCAGGATTATAGGAGTGAGTCACCATGCCCGGCCTTTCCTTACAGTTTTTATACAACATAAAAGTAAATTCACACAAAACAAATTCCAGCAGCCTTCAAATTGTTAATTTAATCAGGGGAGCAATGCTGTACTTACAATAGGCTAGGTGATGATGGCTATGACTCTTTTAAAACAAAATAAGTTGTATCGTGTATATTTATACAGTAAAGCAAATTAACACATCCACCATCTCACATCATTACCCATCTTTTTGGTCTTCTGGAAAGGGCAGCTGAAATGTAGAATCTCAGATTACCTATAGCCCTCATGCTGTACATTAGATCTCTAGACTTGTTCATCTTACATGTCCTCTGACCTACGCCTCACCTCCCCCACCCCTGATAACCACTGTTTTGTTCTTTATCTCTCTATATTTATTTGTTTAGATTTCACGTGAAAATTGAGATCATGCAATATTTTTCTTTCTATGTCTGGCTTATTTCACATAGCTTAATGTCCCCCAGGCTTTTCCATGTAGTAATAAAGGCAAGATTTCATTCTTTTTTTTTTTTTTTTTGCAGTTTTTGTCCTGGGCTGGGTGTGAACCCGCCACCTCCGGCATATGGGGCTGGTGCCCTACTCCTTTGAGCCACAGGTGCTGCCCAAGATTTCATTCTTGTTTAAGGCTGAATAATAATAATTCTACTGTATAAATGCACACACACCCCCACATGCATACAGAGTTTCTTTATCCACTCATCTGTCAACAGGTGCTTCTGATAGGTTGTTTCCAGGTCTGGCTATTGTGAATAGTGTTGCAATGAACATGACAGTGCAGATTTCTTTACATGGTGGCTGGCATCTCATTTTGGGTTGTCTGCACAGAAGAGGGATTGCTGAGTCATATGGTAGTTCTGTTATTAATGTCTTTAAAAACTTCCACATTGTTTTCCGTAAGGGCTATACTAATCTGCATTAGCTTCCACATGGCCCAAGTCCTTTTGCATTTGGCAGACTTAGAGTACAATGTGCCATTTTAGACTCAGTTCTGCTACAACTTTTCTCATGCTTTCTCATAAAGGGATGTCAGAGTCTAGTGGATAAAGGCAGAGAGGTTCCACAGCAAGATTGCCTGGTGGTCTAAATCCTGCCTCTGCTGCTATTTATTGGCTCTATGAGTTTAGGTAAGTTACCTAACAACTTTGGAATTAAATCTCCATATGTAGAAAATGGGAACAATAACAGTTTCTATGGCATTAGCTGATAATTCAATGGGTTAATGCTTGAAGAACAGAGCACGCAGAAAATTTTCAATAAATTGTAAATTATTGAATTATTACTCATATACCAGGCGGTGATCATTAGGCATACATCATATTATATCAAATTATATTATTTATAATTTACATCAAATTATATTATTTATAATTTACTTAATTTTTTTTTTTTTAGACAGAGTCTCCTTATGTCGCCCTCGGTAGAGTGCTGTGGCATCACAGCTCACAGCAACCTTCAACTCCTGGGCTTAGGCAATTCTCTTGCCTCATCCTCCCAAGTAGCTGGGGCTATAGGTGCTTGCCACAGCGCCCAGCTATTTTTTGTTGCAGTTTGGCTGGGGTTTGGTTCAAACTTGCCACTTTCGGCATATGGGGCCTGCGCTCTACCCCCTGAGCACAGGCGCTGCCCAACTCTTTGTAAGTCTGTATGGAGGCTCTGTAATGTGTCAACTTGCCTAGGCTGAACTCCGTTTCTTAGAATTACCTTTCTCCTCTGTTTCTGGTTAAAGGGGAATCGCAAGACACGTTTGCATGCAAGATTTGTAGGGCAGAAGTGAAGCAGCAGTTCTTTTATAGCTCACACACATTGTCACTTCTGTGCTGGCTTCCACGGCGTGTGTGAGGCAATAGCTGGGCCTATAACTCTTCCAACTTCCCCTGTATCCTCTTACAGATTGTCAGACACCTGGGATAGGCGTGTTTATTTGGCTTCATCGTGAGGCCCCCTGACTTCTCCAATATACTCTTACCATTAAGGGCAGTGGCAATAAGACTGACACAAGCTTTAGTCTATCTTTACAGTTTCTAGTTTGTGCTTGTGGGTTCCAGCTTATTCTTGGTCTCCCTGACATGACATCTGTCTTCCCTTCTTGACTCCCTGCATCACAGATTTCTCCTTCAGATGCGAGAAGAGACTTACAGAAACTGATTCTTAACTAGCTGTCATAACTGTAAAGTCAAATTCCTGTAACAAATCTCTTAATAGGTAAATGATAGACAGAGACCTATCCTTAAAGATCCTGACTCTCTGAAACAGCAAGGATAATTAAAATAGTTCCACTTGACAACTATTTGTATTCATTTACTAACCACAAACAAAGACACGGGCAATGAAATCATGTCTGATGTGTGCAGGAGGTCATTCCTGTAATTTAGAATGAATTGTTTTCAGATGATCATGAAAATAAAGTTTCATAATTAAAAAAATTCTCAAAAGACATCCCAAGTTATGTTGAAAAAATATTACTGTTATTTGTTCATATTTGGCTCTTTTCTTAACAAGAGACCTTGAAGAAGTGTTCTCATACTTTCCAGACCCACTTCTATCACTTTTCTTTGGGGCAAACACTGTAGTATTAAACTTCCTTGGTTAAAAAAAAAAAATGGCATTTGATTCCTTAACTCTTTCACAATACTTATATCCTAATTCAAAGGAATACCACACAACTCTCACTAATTTGCTCATTTTTAATTAATTTAGTCATTTTTTAAATGCTATTGAGTACAGGCTATGTACTAGACATATAGGAAATCCCTAGCTCTTG
This sequence comes from Loris lydekkerianus, assembly GCA_963574355.1. Taxonomy (NCBI): domain Eukaryota; kingdom Metazoa; phylum Chordata; class Mammalia; order Primates; family Lorisidae; genus Loris; species Loris lydekkerianus. The sequence continues at coordinate 26,834 of CAUYPK010109395.1, forward strand.
GCTAAAGGAGATGAGTTTCTAACAAAGGAGAGAAGCAGGCAAACTAGCATGAAGTAGCGTGGTGAATGCCGTGATGGAGCTGCTCACAGGACTCTGCAGAAGAGGTTGCTACACAAGGAGTGAGACAGAACTTTCTAGCAAATGCTTTGGCGGAATAGTATAATCTAAATAGAGATTAGGCTATAAAATGGAAAGGGGTTTTAGACAGAAGGAACAGGATTATGAAGTTCTGGAGGTGCATGTAGGTGTGGAGTATTTGGGAAAATGCCTAGAAGGAACTCATAACTTTAAAGGTCAGAAGCAAGATCTGCGTTAGAATCACAGCTGGGAGTTATCTTGACTCTTGGAACAGCTGAAATTGTAGATAAGAGAATACAGACTGAGCACAAACAGAAGAAAGATAACAGTGGCCGAGAACTGCCAGCGGGCAGGACAGCCACAGCACTTTCCAAGGTGAAGGGCCGGAGGGCACAGGGAGCAAACAGAAGAAGGGGCCGGAGAGGACCCAGGACAGAGTAATGTCCTAGAATCCAAGGGAGGAGGGAATGAAAAGAGTGTGATTGAAGATGTCAAATGCTGAAATAGTGCAAATGAAATGAGGGTTGTGACGGCAATTTATGAGGCACTGGCAATCTTTCCAATTGTACTTTTGGTAGAATGAAAGGCATGAAGAAATGAGGCTGGAATCTTCCAGGCTTAGTGCGTGAGCAGAGCTGGTGCACAGCTCTTCTGTGAAAAGGGCTTGGGATTCAACTTGAGCATTCTGTATGTATTTTCTGAAGGGAAAAAAAGTCAGCACAAAGGAAAATGCTGAAGCTAGACAAGGGAAGATAATGACCAAAAGAGCAACTGGTGATGAAATGGTTAAGAAAAGCCAGAGCTTCTGAGGTAGGGGCCGTGGAGATGCTTTGTCTTGTACAGAAGCAGTCTTTTCCCTGCAAAAGTTGCTTGGAAAAGAATTCTAAGCAGGCTTCTTTCAAGTCTGTGTCTTTTTTTGAACTGAGCTTATGTGATTTCTTTATCTGCTTTCCCCATTTGGCTTTGCAGTTCAGCAAAGCTTTGCTTCTTAGTGACACAGAGATATAAAAATTTATACACAAATTCTAAACATAGTCTAAACCAATGAATAACAGTCATGCTCACTATGCCCAGTGCTGGGCCTCTAGGACCCTGAACTCAGCGGCCGTTACTTTCCATTTATTTTGGTAATTGTGGACTCCCATGCTACTAGTTTTCTGCCACTGATCATAAAATCATTTTGGAATTACTTTCTAGATGCCTTGCTTGGTGCTATCTTTCTGATTAAAAATGCTGCCTTTTCCAATTATATGATTTTATTTTTAATCCTACCTAATTAAGGACATTTAATATTATCTATCCTTTTGGGGGTATTCCATAAAACTAATATGCTATTACTATTTTAGGGCAACCCAGCTTCAGCAGGGCAGCATGTTTATACAACCTGCTTTAGTTGTGTTTTCATTAACAGAAGCCAGAACTGCTCATAGGCTCCTGCAGGAAATGCCACGGCTCTTTAGCTCTGGCCCTAAATTTATAACCCAACAAGCCTGGACTTTTTCAAGGTAGACCTTATTAATTTTTCAGTTTTGAAATCCTTTTCTGAAATTTCTTATTCACATAATACCAAAGCAAACACTGGTACAGAGAATCAGGTTAGTGGTTCAATCAGGAAAATTGATGGATTGCAGATTTTACTCTGTAAATAATGAGAAATTTTCAACAAATTAATGGATTCATCTGAATACATCTTTCAGACTGTTTTAGATCAAAATTATTAAAAATTTGAATTTTATAAACTTTGACTGCAGTTGTTTATGGAAACAGGACTTTTCCCTTTGAAGCACTATGATCCTTAATGAATATATTATCTTTTCTTTCAAACCAATTACTTACATTTGTATCCTGAAAAAGACTTGATATTCTTCTTAGTGATGATTTTACTACCCAAAGAATTTTTTTTTTTTTTTTTTTGAGACAGAGCCTCAAGCTGTTGCCCTGGGTAGAGTGCCGTAGCATCACCGCTCACAGCAACCTCTAACTCCTGGGCTTAAGCAATTCTCTTGCCTCAGCCTCCCAAGTAGCTGGGACTACAGGCGCCCGCCACAATGCCCAGCTATTTTTTGGTTGCAGCCATCATTGTTGTTTGGCGGACCCGGGTTGAATTTGAACATGCCAGCTCAGGTGGATGTGGCTGGCACCTTAGCTGCTTGAGCCACAGACTCTGAGCCAACCCAAGCAATTTTTTAAATAGAAAGACAGATTTGTCTAAATAAAATTTTATAGAAAGTAGTGGTGACAATATATAAATCTTGAAGTTTCTTTTTTTTTTTTTTTTTTGTAGTTTTTGGCCAGGGCTGTGTTTAAACCCGCCACCTCCGGCATATGGGGCTGGCGCCCTACTCCTTGAAGGACTTTTTATTGGTTTTTAATAGAGTGGCCAAATAGTATAAATTCAGTGTAAAATGCAACTGAGAATAATAATGAGAGTAAAAACAAAGTTTTCCCCAAGCAATCTAATGTGATGAAGTTAAATACATAAGGATTCATAATGGGATTTAGTAACTTAGCAAATCTGTATTTCTCCCTTTATATATTTTATTATCATATTACCTCTAGAGCAAGCATATTAAAATTAGAAAAAGAGAGTATAAAACAGAACTAGAGAGCTAAATAATTCTAATTTTCTTTCACTTTAAAAAAATTTTTTAAAAAACTTTTAAAAAGTGTGACGTTTTTCAAAGTTAATCTCATTTTTGCTGGCCTCAGAGAAGCTCTGTAACGTGTGTGTGAGAACAGCAGTTTAAGCCAGGAACGACAACTGTAATTCTATAATCATCAATGATCATGCTGAGAAGCACAGCTGTATCTTCCAAATACAGATCTTAGATTCCTTCCTCAACACCACGTTTTTATAACTGCATTCATATTTAAAAAACTATTTTTTGAGAAATTATCATGGCCTACATACAAAGCTAAGGTTCAGCTATAAATTTAGGCAAATCTACCCTATCTACCTTCTAATCTTATAATACTGCAATCCTCTGGGTCAGTATGGTAGAAACACATTACAAGTAAAGTGGTGTGGAATGAAACCCATGAAAGAAATGTAGATCAGCTCCAAAAATGAACTTTTTATTTCTTCAACATCTATTTATTCAGTGCTTATTATGTCCCAGGCAGGAAACCCATGACGGACAAGAGAGTCTCTTCCACCTCAAGGAGTTATGTTTTCATGGGAAGATAGATAAGAAAGCAAAAAATTGTGATATAGAAAATTAAATACTATCCTGGAATTGCACCAGAGGAGTGTCAAAAAACTTTAGGGGGGAAATACAGTGGGAGGAGGGGGCCACATCTAAATGAACATGGAAGGAAGGCTCAGTTTTGAAGATCATACTAGCAGGGTCCTTGAATGGGGTGGGTCAGGGTACAGTGGAGAAGGAAGATGCTGTGTAGAAGGCTAACTCTACTGCTATTATAAAGGCTAAATTGGCTCAGCGCCTGCCGCTCAGTGGCTAGACCTCCAGCCACATACACCGGAGCTGGTGGGTTTGAACTCAGTCTGGGCCTGCCAAACAACAATGACAACTATAATCAAAAAATAGCTGGCATTGTGGAGGACACCTGTCGTCTCAGCCACTTGGGAGGTTGAGGCAAGAGAATTGCTTAAGTCCAAGAGTTTGAGGTTGCTGTGAGCTGTGACGCCACAGCACACCACGACACTCTACCCAGGGTGACATAAATATATATATAAATAAATATAAATAAAAATAAAGGCTAAATTAACAGTGACTTAAACAAGCTGGATTTATTTTTTTCTTAAAGTTCTGAGGGAGGTGCTCCACGGCAAACAGGGCAGCTTGTACCATGAAATCACCAGGTTCCCCTGGTATGGCTTTCATATTGTATTCCAAGGGGACTGTTCCACATTTGACCAGGAGAAAATGGAAAAGTAGAAGGTTGGGTATATTCTGTTTTTAAGAACATGAATAGTTCACACATTACTTCTGCTCACATCTCTTAGCTGGAACCTAATTACTTATTCACACCTACCTACAAAAAAGCTAAGACTTATAATATCTAGCGCTAAGGCCATGTTCCTACCAAAATTTCTATTACTCTAGAAGTAAGAAATATTGAGGGTACACTTAGCAACGTCTATAAGTCTTGCACTCTAGAGACCCCCAAGTCTCAATATACTGCCTTTTCACATATAGAACATATTCACTGTCTATGTAAGGAACACAATCCCCAAGCATTATCCATTTGTTGTATTTAGCTCAACGTCCAGGACGGGTGTCTGACGCAAAGGCCACTATCCCTCGGCATTGTGCATTCCTTTCGATTAGGGCTGGATGTGGATCTTATAATACAGCCACCTATGAACTAAAAGAAATGTTTTCTTCACAATCTGTTCCCTTTCCCAACTTGTATACAAAGACGGTATAAAAATGAGATAAATGCAATACAGACTCTAAATTGGAAAATGGAACAATTGAAAATGCATAAAAATTACTGATCCTTAGCAAGTTTCAAATCCCACTACAGGAGCTAGAAAAACTTCCTACCATGACAGGGAAGTAAGTTCGGTTCCTCTGTCTTTCACTCACTGGTTCTGGTCTAAGAGAATTTCCCATCCACCATTTTTTGTGGTTACACCTGAAGTGTGTAGTGGGGCTATGCCCTCCTTAACAGGCTGAACACCTTTCACACTTACTTCCTGATGGTACAGATTTGAGGATCCAGGGACTGCTTTACAGATTAAAAAAAATAATCACATGCTTTTGTGAGCCAGGCCTCAGGGATTTTTAGCAACATATTTCCCTTCAGAAACTTGGTAAGCCTCTAGTATTTCCAAGCAACCACCACAACAAAGCATAACATTTAGGCACAAGATAATTGAAATCTACAGTGTTTTATTTTCTGTCTTTAGTATTCTGTCTACATCCACCTCCACCCTCAAATTGAAATTGTCTGGGGGGGAAAAAAAAAGACTTACACAGAAAGGCAATACTTTTAATTTCATTTTTACTAGTAAAAAGTTTTGTCCTGAGTAAGTTCCTATTATCTGCCCAAGAAATCTTAACAGGGATGCTTAGAAAAGGCTGGCCTACAGTTAATTCTCTGTTATGCCTCTTCTAGAGCCAGAACCACCTTTTATAACTAGCATATTTCCACATCATTCTTGTGACTTCAGTAAAAGAGGCAAGTGGTAGCTAACTAACACTAATGAGTTTTTTCAGTTATTTCCACCTGAATTATAAGTTCTATTAGGAGATGGCCTATGTTGAAGGCATTGTAAGCGACAGCTTTACCAAAACTTTTTTTAGTATAAAACAAATACCCTCAAGTTTTTATTCTTTTTTTTTTTTTTTTTTTTTTTTGAGACAGAGTTTCATTATGTCACCTTTGGTAGAGTGCTGTGGCATCTCAGATCACAGCAACCTCCAACTCCTCAGCCTCCCAAGTAGCTGGGACTATAAGTGCCCACCACAATGCCTGGCTATTCTTTTTCTGTTGTAGTTGTCATTGTTGTTTAGCTGGTCTGGGCCAGGGTTGAACCCACCACCCTCGGTGCATGTGGCTGGTGTCATATCCACTGTGCTATGGGCACTGAGCCCCAAATATTTTTATTCTTTAGTATCTGTCAGCCAGGTGTGGTGGCTCATACCTGTAGTCCTAGCACTGTGGGAGGCTGAGGCAGGTGGATTGCCTGAGCTCAGAGGTTTGAGACCAGCATGAGCTGGAGTGAGCCAGAGTTAGACCCCATCTCTACCAACAAAAACCTGGGTGTTGTGGTGGGCACCTGTAGTCCCAGCTACTTGGTAAGCAAAGGGCAAAGGAAGAAAACAAAACAAAACAAAACAAAAAAAAACTTCAAACTAAGATGAGTGAAAGCCAGATCAAATAGAAAGAAAAATTAAATATATATATTAATATATATATTTTTTGTTATAATAATGCCCTGGTTCTAGGAGTCAAAGACTCCGATGTAAGAAACAGAAATCGTTTTTTATTTTATGTTGAAAATGTTTGAAATCCAAGGAATTAGATACTTAACAACTTGTTAGATGAACTAGAGAAATAGATTTTAGGCAAAACTGACTTGGAGAGACTCTTACCTCTGGTAGAAAGAAATTTTAAGGCTGCCACTCAGATACTGAGTCTAAGAACGTACCTCTGTACCTGTGATTGAGAAATCAGGAAACCAAAATCAGTAAGTTACCACTGCTGCTGCTATACTACTCAACATCCACGGAGTCGAATGCTGATGCAGAAAACCATGTTTCCACCATGTTGCTTTCCTAAGAAAAAATTAGGATCCTTCTTTCTAAAGGAGTAAGATAGATAATTATAATCATGGAAGCTCAGAAATGAACTCTCGCAGTGAAGACAATAGCATGGTCATTACTCCTCACTCTCCTTCTTTGGGACACATAGCAAGATAACATACCCTATCTCTTACTTTTAAAGTTAGACATACCCTATCTCCTACTTTTTGGCCAGTGAAATTTAAGTGGAAATGACAGAGTTGTCATTTCCAAGCAGAAACTCCAGAAGTCAGAGCATGATAAACCACATTCCCTTTCTCTATCCCAATGATGATGAATTATTGTCTAGGTAAATGCCTCCATCAGCTTTTATTCCTGAATGATAATAACCAAAGACACCTATAAACCTGTGGTGAATAATGAATGAGAAATAAATGTTTGTTTACTATCTACTAAACTACTGAGATTTGCAGATGTTTGTTAATGCAGCATAGTCTAGCATATTCTACTGATATTATAATTGAATTTTAAGCCAGGGTTTGATGCAGCAATATCTTTGAGGGCACAATTAGAACCTTTTCTATTCCCCCTTACCATGAAATCTTGTTCAACTATCGGATGGATTTTTCTTACTATAAAAAGACCTTTTAACATACAGCATATACAATGATTTTAGAGCATTTGTCATTCCCTGAAAATATAAATAAAATTTTGCTCTGCCCAGGTCTGTCTGTGGCGATGACAGGTGCTACTGTGTGAGGATACTGTGCAGTGGTTATGGGTGTCAGCTCTGGGGGCTTACACTCCAACTTGGTCCAGGTGTAGTGTTGGCTCAAGGCTAGTGGGTCACCGGGGGAGCATCAGACCATGGGGGTGTCAGTTCCTTCCAAGAACCTGATGGGATTCCCAAAAGTGAGATCTGGTGGTAGTACTGGATGCAACCTCTTGGGGGGTGGGGGGTGGGAGTTGGTTGCCTGTCCTGATGGTGGCACTGGAGCCTCGGGTGCAGGGCCACAGGGCACAGAGCAGTGGGGAAGCCTAGCCTCAGAGCAAGGGCCATGGGACCAGGCTGTCATGCTGGGACCTGAGTACAAGGCCCAGTGGCAGAGGAGAAGCCTTGGTGTGGGCTCTGGGACTTAGTGTGGGCACTGGATCTCCAGGGGCAGAGCTGTGGGGCCCAGCAGCCATGCAGGAACCTTGGGGGCAGAGCCACAGGGTCCAGTAATTAAGGTTTTTTTTTGTCATATGAATATTTTTCTGAAGAGAACTATTCATTATTTATTTGTTTGTTTATTTTTAGAAATGGAGTCTGTATCCGTCATCCAGGCTGGAGCACAATGGTATGATTGCACCGTATTGCAACCTTGAACTCCCTGGGCTTAAGCAATCCTCCTGCCTTAGCCTCCTGAGTAGCCGGGACTACAGGCATGCACCACCATACCCAGCTAATTGTTTTTTAAACTTGTTCCTGGTCTTTATCTAGTTTCCAAGAATTTCATAACCCACATAGGATTGCAACTAACCACTATGGAAGCCTGTATTTGTCAATTCTTGTACCAGTGAATAGTTGCATGACAACGTAATACTAATCTGTGCTGTCGTCAGGATGTGAGTTGAAGAGTACACTGCTTTGGAGAGTTTAATGAAAAATACTGTACAGATCTCTAAATTAATGAATGCCTGGGTTTTCTGAGCTTTAATTCTGTTAAATTTTTCTATCATTAATAGCTCTTCAACTTATCATAACTTTTTTTAAGATGTCATTGAGGACAGCGCCTAGGGCTCAGTGAGTAGAGCCCCGCCACCATATATCAAGGATTGCGGGTTCAAATCTGGCCCCAGCCAAACTGCAACAAAAAAATAGCCAGGTGTTGTAGCAGGCACCTGTAGTTCCAGCTACTCAGAAGGCTGAGGCAAGAGAATTGCCTAAGCCTAGAAGTTGGAGGTTGCTATGAGCTGTGTGACGCCACAGCACTCTACCAAAGGCGATAAAGTGAGACTCTGTCTCTTTGAACAAAGAAAAAGTCATTAAAAGAAGTATTGTGTTTTGTGTGTTTTTTTTTTTTTTTTCAGTAGATTCTGTTCACCAGCTTCTAAATTAGGATTATGGAAAACCCATAGGAACATCTTCACATACACACACATGTTCGTGCACAGACATACATATCCACATATATCTACACATCCACATACGTATACCTTCAGTCAACCTGAAAAGTGCTCAAATATTACTAAGGAGCTTATAGTGTATGTTCTGTGTAGCTGTAGAGGCACCAGGGGCAAGGGGGATTCAGGTCTTGGGGTTCTTTGAGCTGAAGGAGCTCCTTTCATAATATCCATGTTCTTTCTCCTTGCCTCCCTCTCTCAATCTCTCCCTCCCTCTCTCAAACTCCTGTTTTAAATAGATTCAGAAATCACTGAGGTAAACTGGACATGAGAGCACACTGAGCTGTTTTTGAGAACTTGAAAATGAGGTTGACCTCTGAGAGACAATAAAATTCAAACAACAGAATAAAATAAGAAAGAGACAAAACCATTTTGAAGAAAGAGTATGCTTCTCAGGAGGCCTACATGAAAATCAACTCAGTCCAATCAGTAACATTAATGACTCTCAAGTCATAATCTACTGCTCAGAAAAGACAGGGGGAGGGATAGGGTGACGAAGCAAGGGACCATGGAAAAGTGACACTCAGAAAACTTCTGTATCTCCAGTCCTGAACAGGAAGACCCAGGCAAATGAATCCATCTGATTTCATTTGTCGGGCCCCAAAATTCTCTCCTCCTCCCTTGACATTTCTGCCTCAACCCAAGGAGAAGGATTTTTCTACTCATACTTCTGGCTTCTCCCCAAGGAATTGTTAGTCACTTTGCCTGGGGAAAGGAGGTAAAGATGTAGAAGAACTCAAGGAGTAGGTGCAAAAATTGTCCTTAAGCATGATTAAGAGAGCCAGGTGGACAAGGCAGAGAAATGAGGTGCGGCAGAGGTGGAGGAAAGGTCATTCCAGGTGGAAGGAGAAGCTGTGCTGATGCACAGAGGCATGGCAATGTGTGGCATATCTGGGGAGGTGGCAGTCCTTTTTGCCAAGAAATCACAAGAGAAATGAAAAAAAGTATTCAAAGGGAGAGAATGGTAGGGGTTGAAAATTAAGCAGTAAACAGGCGGAGAAAATAAGCCACATAGTAAGGAGTGTGAAACTGATTGTCTGATGGCATCTGAAGGAGAAATTTGTGGCAGCTAATTTGTTTTTTTTTGTTTTTTTTACAGTATTTTATTTTATTTTTATTTATTTATTTTTTTTCATTTCTTTATTTTTTATTGTTGGGGATACATTGAGGGCACAATAAACCAGGTTACAATGATTACATTTTTTAGGTAAAGTCCCTCTTACAGTCGTGTCTTGCACCCAAAAGGTGTGGCACACACCAAAGCCCCACTTCCCTCCCTCCTTCCCTCTCTTTGCTCTTCCTTTCTGATTTCATTTTTTTTTTTTTTTCTTTTTTTAACCAGGAACTCAACTTTATTGCGTCATGCAGCCACTTATATAGAGCGTGGGGAAGGGGCGGGGAACGAAGGCGGGGGATGAGGTGCGTGACAGGGTTGGGCCAATGGCATGGTACCACGTTGGCTGTATTTAGGTAGAGGCAGTTTCAGGCCGTGCCTTGCTGAGTCATTGCTACGCGGAAGTAGCTGGATGGATCTACTTCTAGTCAGGCTCCGGAAGTTGCACTAGGCCTCAGGCACATGGCAGGGCCCAACAAGTCCCTCTTTCGTTTTTTGTATGGCAGATAAACATAGCCCCTGTCTTAGGTTGCCTGCTCTTGCATTTCAGTCTTACCTGTCATGGGGATACAAACATCAATGGTTTGGTCCCTGTCTTAGGTTGACTGAACGCAGAGTGATCTTACCCATCTTTGGGTACTATGAATGTAATCCACCGTGCAGCCTCTCCATATCCTGTCTTAGGTTGTCCCAATTTTGGGAATCTTACCCGTCCTTGGTGCTATGGAGGGCGGCGAAGAATAATAGTTAGATTCTTGGTTAATGAGCCAGTGATATCAGACCTCGACCTGATTTAACTGCCTCTAACCTTTTTTTAAGAATACAGGGCCCAAAGGTGAAGGGTAAATAAGGGTAGCAGGGGAAGAAGGTAGGGTAAAAAACCATGTAGGCCCGTCGACAGGGGATTTTCTAAAATTTCTTTTCTTCTCTTTTCTAGATCATCTTGGAGTGTTTTGATCTTGTTTTGCACGATCTCAGATCTATTGGCATAAAAGTAGCACTTTGAGACAGAGTCTTGTTTTGTTGTCCTTGGTAGACTGCCATGGTGTCAACAGCTCACAGCACCCTCCAACTCTTGGGCTTAAGCAATTCTTTTGCCTCAGCCTCCCGAGTAGCTGGGACTACAGGCACCTACTAAAACGCCTGGCTGTTTTTTTACAGATGGTGTCTCACTCTTGCTCAGGTTGGTCTTGAACCTGTGAGCTCAGGCAATCCACCTGCCTGGGCTTCTCAGAGTGCTAGGATTGCAGGCATGAGCCACTGCACCCTGCCTATTTTTTGTTTTTTGAGACAGAATCTTACTCTATTGTCTGAGGCTAGAGTGCTGTGACATCAGCCTAGCTCATAGCAACCTCAGACTCCTGGGTTCAGGTGATTCTCCTATAGTTGGGGCTTCCACCACAACACCTAGCTAATTTGTTTTTCTATTTTTAGCAGAGGAAGGGTCTTGGTCTTGCTCAAGCTAGTCTTGAACTCCTTAGCTCAAGTAGTCCTCCCACCTTGACCTGCCATAGTGCTAGAATTAGAGGCATGAGCCACTATACCTGGTCTAAAAGTCAGATTTCTTTTCTTTTCTACTTTTTTTTTTTTTTTTTTGAGACAGAGTCTTAAGCTGTCACCCTCAGCTTAGGCTATTCTTTTGCCTGGGTAGAGTGCTGTGGTGTCACAGCTCACAGTAACCTCTTAGGTTTACACAATTCTCTTGCCTTAGCCTCCCAAGTAGCTGGGACTATAGGCACCCGCCACAACGCCCGGCTATTTTTTTTGTTGTAGTTGTCATTGTTGTTTGACAGGCCTGGGCTGGATTCGAACCTGCCAGCTCTGGTGTATGTGGCTGGCACCCTAGCCGCTTGAGCTACAGGCCCCAAGCCTTTGTTTGTTTGTTTGTTTGTTTTTTAAGATAGAATCTCACTTCTGTTGCATCAGGATAGAGTCTTATGGCATCTTAGCTTATAACAAACTCAAACTTTTAGGCTCAAGCTATCCTCTTGCCTCAGCTTCAAATAGCTGGGACTACATGCATGCTCCATGACACCCCACTAGTTTTTCTATTCTTAGCAGAGGGAGGGTCTTGCTCTTGCTCATGCTGGTCTTGAACTCCTTAGCTCAAGTAGTCCTCCCACCTTGACCTGCCAGAGTGCTAGAATTAGAGGTGTGAGCTCATGCTCAGGCTGGTTTCGAATTCCTGAGATGAAGTGATCCACCCACCTTGGCCTCCCAGTGCGCTAGTATTACAGGTGTGAGCCACAGTGCCCAGCTCAAATTTCTTAATATCTGCAGTGTATTATGGTTATATAGTTCAGCCCTGTTCAGTATGGGTGGGGACTTGGCAAGATTCTGAATTTCAGAATGTGAGGATCACTGTTGGGGTTAGGTGGGGAGGGGCCAGGCACGTTGGAGGCTGCCTGACTTCATTATTTTTTGTTTAACATAGAGAAGGTTGTAAAGATGGCGTAGTGTGATTTTTTTTTTTTTTTTTAAATTGTTTGGGATTCATTTGAGGGCGCAAAGAATTAGGTCACACTGATTGCATTAGTTAGATAGTTTCTCTTACAATTGTGTCCTTCCCCCAAGAGGTGTGCCATATACCATGACCCCCTCCTCCCCAATCCCCTTACCTCCTTTCCTCTTTCCCATTCCCTCATTCCTCTACCTTCCCCCACCCCCTTCCCCGGGTGTTAGCTCATATACTACCTTCATATTACAATTGAATACATCAGATTCTTGCATTTTCCAACTGTGATTCTGTGAGTCAGATAACTTTTGGATTAACTGGTCAGAAATATTTTGCTAAATGTCCTAAATTAAAAACTTTTTGTAATTTCAATAGATTCAAACATTAATTTTTGAGCTTTAATGATGTCAACCATTTTTTTTTTTTTTTTTTTTGTCAACCATATTATTAAAAGATAGGCAATAAAGCCTTTTTTTCTAGTCTGGGAGTCATAGATTTGCTATTTTCTACACATTCCTGCTTTACTTAGGATTCTGTTTTTGTTGTAAGATAGTATGAGAAAAGCTATTTATCACAAAAAGATTTTAGGGACTAATTAGATAATATATCTAAAACCTTAAGGCTTTTTATACTTAATTATTTTATGTAAATTTGCTTCTTCTACAATTAATCTGTTAAAACGGGAGATAACCACCAGCTTTTCACCAGGAATTGTACATTTGTGTTGAACTTCTGTAGTACGAGTTAGCCTTTCTTTTTTTTTTTTTTGAGACAAAGTCTCAAGCTGTCGCCCTGGGTAGAGTGCTGTGGCGTTACAGCTCACAGCGACCTCAAACTCTTAGGCTCAAGTGATTCTCTTGTCTCAGCCTCCCAAGGCTGGAACTATAGGCGCCCACCACAACGTCTGGCTATTTTTTTTGTTGCCGTTGTCATTGTTGTTTTACCTGGCTGGGCTGGATTCAAACCTACCAGTCTTGGTGTTTGTGGCTGGCGCCCTACCCACTGAGCTATAGTGCTGCTGAGTTAGCCTTTTGATACCTGATAGCATGTCTCTGTGGTATCATAGTTAAATGGAAAAGTACTTCTTTTTTTTTTCTTTTTTAATAGAGACAGAGTCTCACTTTATGGCCCTTTGGTAGCGTGCCATGGCGTCACAGCTCACAGCAAACTCCAGCTCTTGGGCTTAGGTGATTCTTTTACCTCAGTCTCCCGAGTAGCTGGGACTACAGGCGCCCGCCACAACGCCCGGCTATTTTTTTGTTGCAGTTTGGCCGGGGCTGGGTTTGAACCCACCACCCTCGACATATGGGGCCAGTGCCCTACTCACTGAGCCACAGGCGCCGCCGGAAAAGTACTTCTGAAGTTGTATCTTGTGCATATAGTGTGCTCTATGAACAGGGCTTCTGGGGAATAAAGACAGGTATAGAACTTGAAACCTTGGAATGTTTTTTTTCGTCTCATCCTCTTAGTTCCATATTAAAGAACTAATATGACTAGATGCCCGACTATTTTTTTGTTGCAGTTTGGCCAGGGCTGGGTTTGAACCCGCCACCCTTGGTATATGGGGCTGGTGCCCTACCCACTGAGCCACAGGTGCTGCCTTCAATTTTTTTTTTTTTTTTTTTTTTTTTTGGACAGAGTCCCACTATGCCACCCTCAGTAGACTGCCCTGGTGTCACAGCTCACAGCAACCTCAAACTCTTGGGCCTTTTAAGCAATTCTCTTGCCTCTGGCTCCCAAGTAGCTGGGACTATAGGTGCCCGCCACGCCTGGCTTTTTTTTTGTTGCAGTTGTCACTGTTGTTTTTTAGTTGTCCTGGGGTGGGTTCAAACCCACTGACTTCATTGTATGTGGCAGGCGCCGTAATCACTGTGCTACGGGCACGGAGCCATTCCCTTCTTTTCTTTTTCTTCTCTTTCTTTCTTTCTTTTTTTTTTTTTTTTTGAGACAGTCTCAAGCTGATGCCTTGGGTAGAGTGCTGTGGCTTCACAGCTCATAGCAACCTCAAACTCTTGGGCTTAAGCGATTCTCTTGCTTTAGCCTCCCAAGTAGCTGGGACTACAGGCACCCATCATAATGCCCGGCTATTTTTTGGTTGTAGTTGGCATTGTTGTTTGGCGGGCCTGGGTTGGATTCGAACCCTTCAGCTCCAGTGTATGTGGTTGGTACCCTAGCCGCTTGAGCTATAGGCTCTGAGCCATTCATTCCCCTTATTTTCTATTGAATTGGCTTCTTTCCATTTCTGTCACTACCATCCTAGTCTAGGGTCCTTATCATGTGTTGGGATGATTATTATGCTTTTACATGATGACTGCTTGTGTTGAGGGTCCCCATGATTATCCTCAGGTTTCAGCGATTTGCTAGGAGGTCTCATGGCTATGATTTATTATAGTGGAAGGTTCTTGGGAAACCAGGCACAGGCTTTCAAGAGTCTTCTCCAAGTGAGGTCACACAGGATGTGCTTAATTATTCCAGTATCAAATTATGGCAGCATGGGTGAAGTGTTGCCTACCAGGGAAGCTCATTAGAGCCTTACTGCCCAGAGTTTTTATTGGGAGCTGATGAATATGAGCAGACTTTGCCAAACATGTGCCAAAATTCCAGACTCTGAGAAGAAAAGCAGGTGTTCAGCATATACCACATTATACAAAGTAGGCATAAGAGCTACTTTTAAGAAAAGTTTTATATTAGTGTAGCAAATTGTTTACCATTGAGGTTTCTCAATGCCAGCCAAGGGCTGAATTTAAAGGGCTGCTGTGTTAAACTCTTTTTGCATACTGCATCTCTCTGCAGTTTGTCATGTATTGCTTTCATTTGCCATTTAAGGAATGATGGGTTAGTGGGAATTTGTTATGCAGTTCTGTCTATGTCTGAAATTTTTCACAAGCAAAAGTTTAAAAAGATTCTGTGTTCATACTGTTTCATTTTTTAAAGTCTTTTATTTCCTTTTTTTGCATATAGGATAAAATCTAAACTTCCTAGCCCAAAACTTAAGATTATAGATTGAATGTTGTTTGCTAAATTAAGATAATAATAATAATAAATTATACCAATTTTAAGGTTAGGATTAAAATTTGCATATATGCTGCTTGATACTGTGAAATGTATTTTGTGGCTTAAATTATCTCACCTGTACACATTTCACTTGGTTTTTTTCTCTTTAGGAAGTAATTGCAATTATCTGTCTTCTTTCTTTTTTTTTTTTTTTTTTTTAATTTTTTTTTTATTGTTGGGGATTCATTGAGGGTACAATAAACCAGGTCACACTGATTGCATTTGT
This sequence comes from Loris lydekkerianus, assembly GCA_963574355.1. Classification (NCBI taxonomy): domain Eukaryota; kingdom Metazoa; phylum Chordata; class Mammalia; order Primates; family Lorisidae; genus Loris; species Loris lydekkerianus. The sequence continues at coordinate 42,142 of CAUYPK010109395.1, forward strand.
TAGGTAAAGTGCCTCTTGCAATCATGTCTTGTCCCCAGAAGGTGTGGCACACACCAAGGCCCCACCCCCTCCTTCTTCCATCTCTTTGCTTCTCCCCCACCTTAATTGTCATTAATTGTCCTCATATCAAAATTGAATACATAGGATTCATGCTTCTCCATTCTTGTGATACTTTACTAAGAATAATGTGCTCCACTTCCATCCAGGTTAATACAAAGGCTATAAACTACATGCAATTTCATGATGGCAGACAACATGGTAAAGTTTCCAGGAAGTGAGCCTTAAAAATGTCCCGCCTTACTCTTTTATCAACAAGAAACTATTTGTAAGACAGTTGCTATTTTCTAGTGCAGAATACCTCTCAGCATTTCCAGCCGAGTGCTTTCTGGACACTGCTTTCATGACTGCATTTTATGTTACTTATTGAAGGCCCCATATTTACCATGCCATCTTTTAGAGCAAAAGATGATTCTGCTGACCCATCATTGGCGAAGCATGTGAGCTGGAGAATGGATTTTACCTAGGTGTCCATGTTATCTTGCCTTGTGTCCAAATAAATTAACCAAATACTTGTGTTAGAAAATCTTTATAATCTCTGTTTACCCAAATATTATCCTTCAGGTACAAGCTCAAGTCCCAACTTTTGTAAAATGTCTCTGGAATGACCTCTTTCTTTCCACATTTATATATTTATATAAATAATGTATTTATAATCTATCCCATTCTGATGTGAAAATATATAAAATACAAATTATTAATCTAATACTTATATGAATTAAATTTCCCAGTAAATTAGTAAAATATGTGACTTCTATTTTAGATCCTCTTTGGATTTCCTAGATAATTTAGCCCAGTCTGGAGCAGACAGGAGCTGTTCAACCAGGTTTCCTTCATGTTTGCACATGGGACCAAGAGCAAGTGAGAGCAAGCAGATGTCAAAATATTAGTAAGTCCATTTTTAAGACAGTTTATATATTTTGAACTGCTTTACTCACATGGAAATACTATTCATGGTTTTGAAAATTTTGAAATTATGGAAATAGTTTAAGAATTATATTCTAAGTAGCTCTAAATATTCTGGAATTGCTATAGACATTGAATCTTATTACCATTCTTGATCAAAATCAGGCAAACTTTGGCAATTATACCTGGTTTAATCTAATATTTTCCATAAAATATGTGAGAATCTTCCCAGTTTAGAAATGGTTCTCAAACACATGATTTTAATTAGCTTTCTGTAAATCTCTTATTTCTCTATTGATTCATTCAGCCACTTCAACAGTATTCATCATTTATTTCCCTTGTTATTGTTAGTAAGTACAAAATTCACTATTTTGTATATTATGTCTGATTTTTACATTTAAATAGTCCTAAAAAAGAGTAGGACTATTTATAAATCTCTCAATTTATGTTGACAAATAAATATTTTGAAATAGTGTATTAATTTAGTCTTAGTCTTCCATTGAAAAGTGATGAAAAAAGTGTTTTAATATATCTTCCCTGAACCTTTTCTAATGGATACAAATTGAATAAACTTTTTGATTATTAATGATGGCAATTTGTTTTTACATTTTATTAGAAATTTTCAGTTTTTAGTGAAATATCTATGTCATTTGCTATTTGTTTTTCCATGGTAAACTTAGACTTTCTACTGTCTAATATCTTTTACAAAGATGCTAAAATTTTGGGCTATGCACAGTGACTCACACCTGAAATCCTAGCACTCTGGGAGGTCAATTCAGGTAGATTGCTGGAGGTCAGGAGTTCGAGACCAGCCTGAGTAAGAGCAAGATCCTAAAAATAGAAAATAGAAAAATAGAAAAACTGAGGCAATAGGATTGCTTGAACCCAGCCGTGTGAGGTTTCTGTGAGCTATCATGATACCATGACTACCCAGAGCCACAGAGTGAGTGAGATTAAAAAGCTAAAATTTTCTCAAATATATTAAAATAATTCTAAAATTTAGTATTGGTTTTAATCAATTTTGTTTTACCTTAAAATTTTATTTTAATTATTGCCACTTTATTTGTTATGATCTATTCAATATTTCAGAGTTGAGTCAAGATTTATTCATACTATTTGTGTGTGAAAATAATTATATTGATATTTATTTTGCATCAATTTTAAAAATAAATCCAGACAATTCAAATATTCACTCATCACTACATTCTTGTGCCATTGACTTATAAAAGAAATTAGATAAATTATATTAACTCTATAATTATTATGATTATATATTTATTTGGGAAGAGTAACTTAATTATAAGTAAATGACATTGAGTATTTTATAAAAAATTTTCTTTCACCATTTTCATTGTTACCTACCAGGTTTATGTGGCTGTTTATAATACACAGACATGCCCACTGTTTTAGACACAAAGATGTATTTTTATATATAAGCTGATTTCTATACATTACATATAATTTTCCAAATATATAATTTAGAATATCATTTGCAATGATGGCTTTTCCTTTCCTTTTAATCAATAACTATCTTTAATACTATTTAATGTCTTATGAACTGAGAAGAAATTCTTGAATAAAAATCACAGTGTTGACATGTACACATACATTGAGAATCCTTTTATTATTACATGGTTATTGCTAAGTCTGTAATCATTGTATGTATACTATATTACATTGTTAAGACCACTTCTATTTTTAATTATTATAAGTATTTCAGTACTATTTTGAGTCATAAATATGTTTTTACAATGCAAGTATCATATTTTTTCTTATTGAACTTTTTAATATGACATATTTAGACTTTGAAATTATTAAATTATAGTATGTCTAATGGCAAATCTTCCAGCAATCGTGAGTAAATAATATTTTTCAGAATAAGCTGATACATTGAAAAAATTCGTATTTTATTAGTGATTTTAAACACACAGTAAAAAAGAAAGTAGGAGTGATTATGTAATGTAAGTTTCAGTAATTAATTGGAGAGTTTTGAGATTTTTTTATTGTCTCAAATTAATTTTATCTTAATGAAATTATTTCCTATTTGAAAATTTGAATAACTCAGACTTCCTCTTAAAAATTAAATCTGTCATAAATATGTCAACAACTTTGATAATTTTTGCATTATTTACCTTTTGTATCTCTTATAATAATTTATATTTTTCCAGAAGGTTTTGTATTTCAAATAGCATATCGAATTTTTAGCAGATGCATTACAAAGATCCTGTATAGATACATAGTCTTTTACAAATCCATGTCATAGATTATTCTTGTTTTGTCTCTCATTGAAATGTCCTAACTTAATATATTTTTATATGTTTTAAATAGAAAGTTTTAAAAATTTAATTTACACACTCTGTTTTAACTTTACATGTTTATTAATTACTTTAGATTTATTTTATAATGGATTATCTTTGCTTATCTATTGTTCTGTAAACTTCCTGGCAAAAATAGTACTTCAGTAAATTTTTTCTGCTTGTATTTCAGTGCTTTTTGTTTGTTTAGAAAGTGTGTGAAGCTATCAGTGTATATATGGGCAAAATTTATGCATTTTGATCTATGTTTATTTTCAGGTTTTTTTTAAAGTATGTTTAAAAATAATAATTGTTATTATACATTTTGTTTTGACTAGAGAATAGGTTTTTTTTTTTTTTTTGAGACAGAGTCTCACCATGTCACCCTGGGTAGAGTGCTATGGCATCACAGCTCACAGCAACCTCTAACCCCAGGGCTTAAGTAATTCTCTAGCCTCAGCCTCAGCCTCCCAAGTAGCTGGTACAATGTTCGGCTATAGAGTATAGGTTCTATTGTGTGTTCTTGATGTTTTTTTAAATCTTTGGCCCATTTTAGAGATGAGAAAATATAGGCGAAGAAAAGTTGAGTAACTTGACCAAAGTTCTAATTAGAAGCCGTGTGGCTAGAATTTTAAGCTGAGCAATTTATATTTCCTTGCTCAGACTTCTCTTTAGAAAAAGATAGTGACCAGGAGTATTGTTTTTTATATTTATTTTTTGTTTAGTCATCTATTGTAAATTTTGCACAATTTAAAATGAATAGATTTTAAGTGTACTATTAAATTTGATGAATTTTGACAAATACATAAACAAGTGTGGAAATTTTCATTAACCCAAATGTTCACCTGAACACTTTTTTCAAGCAATTGTCATTCACCTAACACTGTTCTAATTTAGATAATCATAGAGTTTTTTCTACAATTTCATATAAATTGAGTATTCTTTTTATATATGGCTCCTTTAGTCAAACACATATTTTGACATTTGTACATGTGATTGCTTTCATTTGCCATTCTTTTCTTAAATTTCTAATGAATATTTTATTTATGGAAGGATCCCATTTTTCCCCTCTTTTTTCTGTATATGAGCATTTTATTTTGTTCCAGTTTAGAATTATTATTAATAAAGTCTCTTTCAGGATATATGTTTTCCATTTCCCCTACATCAGAATAGAATTAGCAAGACTCTATTTAACTTATTGAAACAAACTCAGAAACAAACAAAACACTCTGCTACAACGATTTTCTAAACATTTGTAAATCTCTCCAAAAAAGATCATTTTCTAGATATTCTATTTCTTCAAAGATATTTGGTACTGAGTTCTGTTCTTCATCAATTCTGGTGTATTTCCCTGTAGTTTAAATCTACTGTTTTCTGGTATCTAATGATGTTAACCTCCTTTAAATGTGTTCAATGGCTATTCTTTCATATATACATATATTACATATATGATATATAAATTACACATGCAATAATATAATAATATATGTTATATATAATTTACATGTATATATATATATATATATATATACACAAAGTTCACAAGTACTTCACATTTTTGGAGTTTTATACATTTTTTTAGTTGTAAGAGTTATTAATTCTAATCTAAATAGTTCTTCATCACATAAGTTTAAGAACATTATTTTTTCCCAGTCTATAGCCTGCACTTTTTTTTTTTTAATGATTTGTTTGGAGGAACAGACATATTAATTTGTATATATTCCAGTTTATTATTTCTTTCCTTTTGTGCTTAGTGTTTCTTTCTGTTAACTGCAAAAATCTCTGTTTATGCTAGGTTATGTATTTTCTCCTATACATTGTGTAGGATGCCGTATAGCTCCAAATTTTGTGTTTAAGTGTGTCTATGATCAATTTTAAATTAATTTTTATGTATGATACTAAGTAAAATGTAGAGTTTCATTTATTTCTTTCACACACTTACCCAGTTTTTTCATAAACTCTGTTGAAGGTTTTTTTCTCCTTTACCCCCAGTTAATTGCCTTGACATTTTGGCAAAAAATCAGCAAATTTTAGAGAAAGAAAGATTTGGATTAGTTTTGTAAATCTTTTGTTGAGAAGAATTATTTTCATGAGTTTATTTATCTCAAATATCACTTTCTTTTAATATTCTTGTCACATTTTTCTATTAATCTTCCCTTTTCATTCCTAGTATGAAAGTCTTTATTTCTCCTCTATTAATCTGTATATTTCTTGATTTTATCAACTTTTTGTTATTATTTTTTTTTTGCCTTCTGTTGATTTTTCTTGTTTTTTCATCTTTTGTTAAATTGGTCTTTTTATTATTTTTATCATTTCTTCACTTATTTGGGGTGAGAGATTGAATAATTATAAATCATAAGTTGAGAGCTTAAACAATCATAAAATTCATTTCTAATATTAACATTTTAAATTATAAATTTCTAATAACTGCTTTAGCTACATTCTTAAAATATTATATTAATATGTTTTATTATTTATATTGAACTATTTTCTTATTTTCAAAATAGTTTCTCACTGGACTTACTGATTATTTAAAACAGTGTTGCTACATTATAACATTTGTTGTCAACATAACACATACTGCACATTATTTTATTAATTTGAAATTTATTAAGATTTATTTTAGTCCTAAGGAAGCAATCTATGGTCTATCTTAAGATACTTTCAAACACATATAAATTGAATATATATTTTGCATCGTTAAATTTAGTGTCATATAAATATAATTGGGTAATTTTTTTAAAATAATGCTGTTCAGTTCTTCATTTTTGAAATCAAATTGAATTTTTTTCTATCAATTACTGATAGTAGAGTATTAAAAATTAAAGTTATAATTACACGTGTATAATATACCTTTAGGTCTATCTTTATGCCTTTTAATACTATCAGTATTTTCTGTTATGAAATTATCTCTTTTGTGTTAATATTCCATTTATTTTTATTCTTGCTTTATTCCCAGATTAGGACTTAAATACAGCATTATTAGAGTCAGCTATCCTTATATAAACCAGTTTTAAAGAGAAGGCATTATTTGTTCATCATGCTTATCATCTTGGACACACTTTGAATAGCTTTGTGATGTAGCCCTCTATGTATCCATCACAGGGTACTCAGCAAAAACTCAACAGGACTTCATGTCACATTTAGCGATCTTCCTCTATGTAGACTACCCATTCTATCTCTCTACCTCCAATGTCCAGTTGCCTCAGCTTCCCTAAATTTCAATCTCCATCTATTCAACTCAGTGGAATCCCTAAGCTGAGTCTAAGTTTTCCCTCTCTTTGGAAATGTTGTGGATTCCCCCAAGGTTTTGGGAATTTTCACCCTAAAGATAGTTGAAGTGACTATGGAGTTCCTTTCATTTGATCCCCTCCTCCCAGATCACAGGCTATGCTGCCTGTCATCTGATGGTTAAGAATATTTTCATGCAACTTTTAGTACAGCTCAGTTGTGTATAGTGAACAGTCTAGTACCATTTATTTTATTATGTCTAGAAACTTTTCACTCTTGCTTAACTACTATATTAGTTATCTATTTTCATACTGAGTATCTTCTACACTTATTTTATGTCTAATGCTGATAGAGGCATATTTGAAGCTTTATACAGATTGAGTTTCTCAGTATCTCATTCTATTTTAGACACTTTAAAAAAATATATATTTTCTTGATTAAAAACTTGGTACATAAAATTGTGTGACTTTTATATATAAAAATATGTATGTACTTTAAAGTAAACTGATTTAAATAATATGGCCACTTTATTTTGTTTTCTTCAAAACTACCTAGTGAATATTATTCATTTACTTTGTATTTATCCATTCCGTCATTTATTTAATATTCCTCTTAGATTTAATTTTTTCTTCATAATTTGAGAGTTGATATCTTTATAAGTAAATTTTATTTAATTTATATTTAATTTGATAATTAATATATTTGAGTTTGTAACTATATTCTTAAATATTTTATTCATGATTTATTTCTCTTTCTATTATATTTGGTCTTTTGTTACATTCTCTCTATATATGTATATATCAATGTGTATATGCATTTTTAAATTTTATTTAAATTTAGTCACCAAAAATGATAAAATTGTTCCTATATGCTTTATAATTTTGTGATATTAAAAATATAAAATCTTGTAAATGAAACAAAGTTTATAATACCCCAAAGTTCATTTTTTTAAATAGTATGTTAATTTTTCTTTTATCAATAATCTACTTTTTCATTTCTATTTCTCATATTTGCATTAATCCCATTGTGTTTTCATATTAGATTATTTTACCTTAATCCACTGAGTCCATGAGGTGTTTCATCTATTTAATGTATTCACATGTATACTGTTAGAATGACACACTAAGTTTGGAAATTCAGAGATAGGTTCTGTTTTAATATGTTTGTGTTTCTACAATGAAATACCAGAGATTTAGTAATTTATAAACAACAGAAATTCATTTCCCACAGTTCTGGAGGCTGAGGACTCTCAGATCAAGGCACAGGCAGACTCAGTATCTAATGAGGGCCTCTTTTTTCTGTTTGCAATGTGGTATCTTATTGCTGCCTCCTCTGAAGGGGATGAAAGCTGTGTCCTCAGGAGCTGGATGACAGGAGAACAAAAGGGCCTAATCTCATTCTATCCAGTCTCTATATAAGGCTCTAATCCATTCATGAGGATGGAGCCTTCCTATCTTAATTGTTTCCCAAAGGCTTTACCACTTAAAAACACCACAAAAGGGGACTGAGTTTCACATGAATTTTGGAGAGAATGCATGCTCTTACTTAGAGACTTTAGAATAGGTATCTGTCTCTTTAACGGAGTATTTACAGGGAACGTTATTGTCTTTAAGCAATTCTAAGCCATTATAAATTTCCTGGGAATTTATCTATAGTCATATAATTTGTTTTTAGTGTCTTCACTAAACCTTCTTAGAATCAGGACCTAAAAATAAAGCATGACTCAATCGTAATGAGAACTTAACAACTATTTTTTTTATGACTGTATTAAATCAACAACAACAGCAAAAATAATACAGAATTTAGCCCTGTCAATATATAGAATGTGTGAACACATTAAAAAAAAAAAAAAACTCACATTCTGTTTCTCTCATATAAGCTCATCATTGTTAATCTACAAGTTTCAAATTAGTGTTGAGTACATATGGTTTCTATCTTTTGGTTCCTGTAAACTTTACTCAGAGGAGTGTGGGCGACATAGCTACAACTCAGACTTTGCCTTAAAATGCAAGAATGTGGTGTAATTGTATGTACCTTCGTATTACTTGGAGAGGAAAAAATCTCACATTGTTTGTTTTGATCCTGGTTTAAATCTTGTTTTAGAAAAATAGCCAATTGGCCCACTTGCTGGTATCATATGTCCATTCAACTAGATTAGTGAATAGTTTGAGGAACTTAAATGCATAGACTATCTTTAACTGTTTATGTAGCAGGCAAAATCTATATACCTGAACACATCAGGATTCCAGCATTTTTCCTTTTCTCTCTGCCATAATTGACGTGGACATATTTTGTAACTGCCCTACTTTTCCTTGGTCTACCACTCTTCCATAAATCAATAATAGTCATGTGCAGTGTATAGGGCTTGAATTAACCTTACCCTGCTCATGTCCCTAGCCAGAAAGAATGCAGGACAGACTAGTCCAATCTCACTATTTGCTCTCACTGGCCTCCATAAACAGTTCAAGAATGGGAACATTAGCTGTCAGGCCAGAAATCTCCATGGGCTTCTGCTCCACAGATTTGAAAGATATTTTGCTTTCTCAGGTATTGTTAGTGTGACAGTATAAACCTTAAACTATCAGTGACAATTTTTGTTATCATTTAGTGAAAGCTTATCTAGAATTAAACCTAACAGAATGTAGTGCCAAAAGACATAGAGAGAGAGAGAGAGACCTTAAGCTCTAAACATCCTGAATTTAGAATCATTTCTGGATAAATCAATTATATAAAAAGGAGGAAGAGAGATGGTGAAATTTTTCTGTAAGTGACAAGATAATAAATACTTTAGGTTTGAAGGCCATATGGTCTGTCTCAACTACTCAACTCAGCTGTTGTAGTGTGAACTCAGTGATAATGCATAAAGGAATGTGTATGACATTATTTATAAAAATACACAGGGGCTTCAGCCATAGTTTGTCAACCTCTGATATAAAATAGTAAATTATTCCTTTTTAAAAAAATTAGAATGGTGTGTATATTACTAGCTGTCATAAAATGCTTGACTTAGACTTTGAGTGCCTTATTTATGGAAAGTGAACTTTTCATAGCATGTCCTCTGCAGTCCTTCAGCCTGCATTTCCTCATCTGCTTCCTGTGCCTTTTCAAGCAAAAGTGGTATTATAATAAGCATAAGAGAAAAGTGATATTTGTGTCTCTGGGAGACTACAGTATTCTCTTCATTAAAAAAAATACTTCTCTTGCAATGGACAAGAGTCTGATTTGTTCTCTGTTAACATTTTCTAGATCTCTGGGAAAGGCATTTTCGGCCCTGTTTTGTTTCTGGGGATGAGACTGCTCCTCTTAGAGAAGTGAGCAACACAAGAGTCACCTACTATTTTCCCAAACCAATTCCATTGTCTTTATATGTTGCCAGATGTTTTTGGATAACATCAAAAGATTTTTTATCATTTGGATTTTGGGGGGAGAGTGAGGCATTCTATTGTCAATATTTTTCTGTCTTCAAAAATGTTTCATTAAAAAATGTAAAATGTCTGTCTTTAGAGCTGCTGCACCAATGCAATTTTGAATCAGCACATTGTTCAATACAGTAAAATATACACACTATACAGCTTTGGAACTTTTTTATTCTTTTTTTTTTTTTAAGTCTGAATTTATAGGAAATAAAAGAGAGTTGAAAGGGTAGACTCTAGCAGTAATTAAACTTTCCCAGAAATCTATGGGTTCCCCAAACTCTTTGAAAACATATCAGAAAGGTATGATTCAGAGGAAGTTGCCAGGCCCAGTAATTCAAAAGCATATGCATTATCTCAACCTGGGAATGAAAATAAAAGAAGCAACATTCACCAGAACTTTAATCAGTGAGTGATACAGTAAGTTAGAAAAGCTCACATGGAGGCAATATCCAAGGAGTCGTCGTTTTCATACTGATTATATCAGGAAAAATGAGGGCAATGATTCAGGTTGGGCAGCTGTGGTATTTTTTGTAAGAGAAACTAATAAAGGGACACTAAATCTTGATATATTTATCACATTTGGGCCATCAAGAGTAAATAATTTTCTCCAAGTTTCTTGGATTTGTTCAGCACAGCACAGTTCACCAGGAAGAACAGCACCCCTAGCTGTACCTGTTAGAATTACCTAAGAAACAAAACTACATATTCACAGAAGAGCAGCAAGTCATTGCTTTGTACATGATTTACTTATTAAAGAGTTTCTAGAAAGACTCAGACACACTCATATACTTTATATATACCCTGATAATTTGCTTAATTATCCCCAAGTGAATTAAGCTGGAGTGTCTAGTATTAGTGGAAATGTTTGCAATACATATTTTTGTGTGTTAATGATAGCCTAGTTTTTAGTCCAATATTCATTGTCACCTATATTCTTATGTTATAGAGGAAGAAAAGTGAATAAATAGTAAAGAACACCTCATATCTAAAATAGAATACAGACGAATAGAAGCAACTGTGTGCATGTACGTACAAATTTGCACACACATGTGTTCTGAAAATTTATATTTAAGCCTAAGGTTGAGTTCGACAAATATTTTACATTTGGCTGTGACTTGGTTGGGTTTGCCAAGGACTGGGTAAGTCAGATAATTGTTATAAGCAAGTGCAGATATTATTGTCACTGTTGACCCAGGAGTAGGGTGATTGGGTTGCTAATAGTTGATCATTCTAACAACACAAATAAAAAGACGAAATATTATACAGTTTATTTCATTGCCCTTTTATCAGTTTCTAGACATGTTCTAGATGAGGAATCTCTCATTGTAAAGAATATAAGAGTTGTTTATTCACTGTAAGTGTCTATGTAAGGTAGACTTTTATTAAAGGTGCTAGACATTTTGTTGCTTTTTTTGTTTGTTTATTTGTTTGGTTGGGTTTTTTACTCTGTCTCAAAACAAACTAATCAAAAAAAAATATTGACATAAAATTCAGAGTTTTTTTTTTTTTTTTTTTAGATAGAGTTTTATTCCATTGCCTCTGGTAGAGTGCTATGGCATCACAGCTCACAGCAACCTCAAACTCATGGGCTCAAGCAATTCTCTTGCCTCAGTCTCCCAAGTAGATGGAACTACAGGTACCCACCATGATACCTGGCTATTTTTAGACACAGGGTCTTGCTCTTGCTCAGGCTGATGGGGAACTCCTGCACTCAGGCAATCTACCTGCCTGCCTGAGCCTCCCAGAGTGCTAGGATTACAGGGGTGAGCCACTGCGCCCAGCCAGTGTAGACATTTTATAATACACTACACATAGGTGTGTACTGGTTCTTGGCTCTATACCCCACAAGCTTCCTTGGTGGGGCCCTTTGTTTTATGGCATTTTAAGTTTGAAAAATTAATAATCTCAAAGTATTTTTTTCTATTAAGTATAGGTTACTTCCATTAGAACTTATGCTTTCTTTGCATTCTCAATCCATATTCTATTATGTAAAAGCACTACCTTTAAGGATAAAATATAGCATAGTTTTTATACCTGTGTGTTAATTTGTGAACATTTCTATGAACATATGAGGATTTTATGCACATTGTTTGAAAACAAATTCTTAAAGACGTAGACTCCTACAGGTGGAAGGAATCTACCAATAGAACAGGTGTGAAGTATTGGGAAAATGTACTAAATTTTGAGTTAATAAACTTAGCTTTGAGATTTACCATTTCTACACCAAAATAACTTAGGAACAAATTAATATTGGAAACCTAAATTTTGAAATTTGAAAATTGGAGAATAATATTTGTGCTCCGTAATAAATTTGATTGATGTAAATATAAAATAAAATCATGAGAAGAAAATTCTTCATAATGTATAATGTGCTATAGGAATTTGCTTTGAAATCATAAACTTTGTTCATTCTTCTCATTTTCTTTGGCTATTTCTATTTCATAAAAGTCTCAAGAACACCTTTAAAGTCCTGGAAAGTGTATTTTTCTCCCCTTAACAATTTTCTCACAGATATCTGATAACTTCCTCAGGTCTCTACATGAAGTTTTCTCTGGCCAATTTACCTAAAATCATTCTCCTTCTACCACCTCCATTTCTTTCTGTACCCTTATCATGCTTTATTTTTCTTCATAACACTTATCACCTGAGTAATATATATTTGTGTCTCATATTTATTTTGTATCCTCAAGCTAGCATTTTATCTTTTGTTTACTGCTACAACACCTGTTCTATAGTAATGAATTCCACTAAGAAGTATTCAATAAATATTTGTCAAATTAAATATATCATGATATATTCATAATATAGTAAAACTAATTATAACTCAAAAGGCTGACATTCAGTTTTTATTACTGTAGGAGAAAGCCTAGTTGCATGCTGGATGGAACTTACTCATTACATTAAAATGTTTACTGCATCTACTGGTAGGGTTGGCCTTAAATTCATAGATATTTGACCTCTGCCCTTTTACAGCATTGCATGTCTCTGTTTTTTCTAGAATAATTAATTGTTTAAGAATGATCTGCCAAATATCTAAGGATGTTTTATCATCCTTATCAGGTGTGTAATCTTGCTGCTAATAGATTCAGTTTGATCTTACTATTCTATAAGACATGTATTAGCTTTAACCTAAAGATAAAAGTATCAGCAGAGATGCTTCTGTGTTTGTGGTGCCTTCAGTACGTAAGTCATTCTCTTGAAATCCTATTTTTGCAATGGTTCGTGGTTGCCAATGGCATGGTCACCATCTCACCAGCTTCCAGCACAGGAAGAGAACTCAGCCCACTGCTCTAATGATGAAATGGGATGGGGATCATTAACCTCTGCTGCTGCTGTTATTGTTGTTGTTGGATGGCATGCACGGCTGGGCTGATTTTTATTGGATTATTCTCCCACAGCACTTTTGCAATGAGGATAAAAATGAATGGTGTTTACTCTTTCTAAGAAAATGGAAATGAAGATATGCCATCTAGGCATTCAGAATGGCAGATCTGGTGTGTGTGTATGCATGCAAGTGTCTGCTAAGTGTTTGAAACAGACTTTGTGAAAACTATAAAGAATAGTTTTGTAGCATTTGAATATTAAGACTTAAAAGAAAACCTTGATGTTGTCCTTGGGACACAAGGTCATTTGAAGAGTTGGGTTTATAGGTCTAAATAGAAAAGTGGCTGGGCAGATGCACACTCAAGGCTTTTGAAGTGGTAACACAAAATTGGTACAATTCAGTCTCTATTATTTCAATAGGAGATTTATAAATATGGCAGGCCAAGTTGGAAAAGTATCACAGAAGAGAGAGTCATTTTACCTTATTAATGAGTTTTCTCATCAGCCATGAGAAATGATGAAATAATAAGTTGTAAGTATAGTGTACCTATATTTATGTAGCTAACAACAGCAACTGCAGAGTATACCTAAAAATACAGATCCAATTACCACAGTAAGAATATAGATAGGGATTAAACATTCCAAAATATTAGAATGGTAAGCAATATGAGAAACAACTAATACTTGTACTAATCCATTCTTAAGTCATTTTAAATTTCTTATTTGATTCTTTCTTACCTTGTCCCTAGAAGGCAGTATTTTCCTTCCCATTATCCTTCCCATTTGATAGTTAAAGAAATGGAAGTACATGGAAATAAAAGAAAATTATACTAATACCTCCCAGAAACTAAGTCAAACAATAATACAAGAGTTTTACTCTGTGTTATAGCTAGGATTATTATATATAGTTACAATTCACCTAATTTTCCCTGCATTATAAGCTGCCCTGCTCAATTTTAAGAAATAGATTTGGAGAGACTGTTGTTTTTAATACAATTTTGTTTTGTTTGATACTATGTGTTTAATCATTATAGCTGCTGGCTATTGTTCCTTTTCATGTATTTTAATACTTTAATCAATGGGAATTTTATTGGTGCTTGTACCCTAAGGCTATTGATAGTGGAGGGTCCAATTTTATAAATATACAATTGAAATAAGAAAAAAATAAAACATATGGCGTGAAGACTATGTGGGTGCTAAAGGGATAAAGTCCTTCAAGAATGAGACTGAGAAGGAGAGCTCTTCCCAGGTGCGGGTTGACATTAGAAGCCCTGAGTTAAAGAAGTTAACTCAGCTTCTTTTCATTATATTTTTCCAACTAAAATTTCTCTCCTGCTTCTTCAAAAGTCATTTCCAGTCCAAAAGTCTTTAGGGTCATTAACCTAAATAGCTATAATCTCTTGACTATCTTGACTACATATTGCATATTATTCTTCATTATTGTAACTGATGATACTAATTGCAGTGCCTAACTTTATTCTGGATTATAGTTTGATTCTGTTTGTTTCAAAAATAATTATAAATTTTATCAATTGTATATTTTGGTCTCCTCAAATGTGGAATGTAAATGTCTTAGCACAATAACTAAGAAAATGCCAGGAAGGCTATGTTAACCAGAGTGATTAAACTGTCAAACTGTCTATGAAACTAGCATATGGTGCCACATTAATGCACACAGCTATGATTTAATAATCAATCAATCAATCAATCAATCGATTTCGGAATCCTGTGGGTAGATGGAAGATCAGATAATTCTTTTCATATATTTCGCAGGAAGTAACATAGTTAAATTCCTGTAGCTACTTTAAAAACATTTGTATGATTAATTGGAAGCCTATATATTAAATGAGTATTTTCAAAAGTTTAAATTACTCATTCACCATTAATTTTTTTTATTCTTTAGTAATACGTTCAAGTTGCATTTCTTATATTCTTATCCAAGCAATAATAATACCAAACTAACAACTTATTACTGTCTATTACCACTGGATAATGGGCTGAAGAGTTGTTGGGGAAGCAAATCTCCAAAATTTAATAACATCAAACACTAAAAAATTTGTTGAAGAGTATTATAATCTTCTTGCCTATGTCAAAAACAAAAAAGTAAAAATAGGAAAGACCATCAACTTTCTAAATTTTTGTTTATTCTCTCTTTTTCCCAACTGCTAGGAAAAAACAAGATGTACTTATCTCTTAGGATTCTTTAACAATAAGGTTGTCTGATTTTCTCATAATGAATAAACTGATGGATGTGGCCAGGTAAAACATTTTTTAACAATAAGGTTGTCTGATTTTCTTATAATGAATAAACTGATGGATGTGGCCAGGTAAAACATTTGGTGGAGCTGACCTTCTGATGAGGAAGGAAATTTCCACCCTTTTCCAATCATGCTGAAAGTTGCATTTCTTTTAATGACTCCACTTAGAACAGCAGGAAGCAAAGTGATCATCACCAGCAGGTACTTAGACAAGAGTGAGAGGTTGGCTGTGGACTGCTCTATTAAAACATCCCTGTCTAAACAGGGCTTCCTGGAGCTTAAGTGCCCATTGCTGCAGAAGCCAGGATCCCATCTGCAAGTTCACAGCAAAGCTTGCAGCTCTCTCTAATGGGAGGAACTACATCAAGGAGACATCCTTAAGTAGATGAAAGATCCATGGCATCTAATGGGCAATTAGTTAACTTCATTATTCAGAGATTTTAAGCATCTGATAAATGGAGAAATAAAGAAAAAAGGCTCTGTGCAAAACACTGAATGGAATTAAAAACAGCCAAAAAGGAAGTAACTTTCAGGTTTTAAATATATTCACTGTTGTTTTGTTTCAAAGTAAAACAACCAGTGGTCACACAGTTTCCTTTTTTCGTGCCCTTTGTTTCAAATTATGTCATCCCTTGTGGTTAGGGTATATGCTGGTCCAGTTTTAGTTTCTTTTTTAATGCATATTGAAATTACTGAATGCATTCAAAATGTTTCCAAATATAATTAAATAATATTATGTAATATTCAATTTGGAATAATGCTAAAGGTTACCTTCCTATTCAATAGATAGTGAAATCCAGGTCCAGAGAGAATAAGTGGTTTTCTAGCAAAGTCATGTTCTAAAATACAGGTTTGACAATTTTTTTCGAGTTTAGTATTTTGTTTATTCATCACATTGTTCATTTTAGGGGTATGGGAAGGCAAATATAATGATAATATAGCAAATTTAGTTTATATAAACTACTTTGTTCTATTTTAAGGTAATATGTAATTAATGAGTTTTTTTTTTTAATCTGAATTTTTTTTTTTTATTGTTAAATCATAGCTGTGTATATTTAATTTTTTGCTTCACACTGGGCTAGGTTACTTCAGAAACCAGTGAAAGAATTCATGTCTCTCAAGGAGTTTATATCTAATTGGAAGAAAAAGACTCATATCCAGAACAATAGAATGCCCTGTATGATGGTCCGAACTGTGTGATGTAGATATGAATACTCTCAGCGGGCAAGAGAGGGAGAGCTGACCATGGGAGAGTCCAACAGGGAAAGACTGTGGAAGTAAAGAAAGTTCTCTTTAAATCGTTCATTGGGCTTGGCGCCTGTAATTCAGCGGCTAGGGTGCCGGCCACATACACTGGAGCTGGGGGGTTCGAATCAGGCCGGAGCCTGCCGAACAACAATGACAACAACAACAACAACAACAACAACAACAAAAATAGCCAGGCATTGTGGTGGACGCCTGTGGTCGCAGCTACTCAGGAGGCTGAAGCAAGAGAATGGCTTAAGTCCAAGAGTTTGAGGTTGCTGGGGCTGTGATGCCATGGCACTCTACCAAGGGCAGCATAGTCAGACTGTCTCAAAAAAAAAAAAAAAAAAAAGTTAAATGGTTCATTGGCACTTAAGGGTAAAAAGACTTAAATGGTGCCTACCATTGGTTGCAGAATTAGGATTTATAGTTTATGTAGCTTTTAACAGACTGATGTAACAGTAGTTTTGTTTGTTTGTTTGTTTGTTTGTTTGTTTGTTTGTTTTAATTGTCTCCTTTCTTTGGGAAACAGTACTAGAGTTGTTTTTTCTTATTTAAAGAATGGAGATTTGATTCACTGAATCAAGTACAGTGGTCATCATTAGTTAATACTGATAGCAATAACAATAATAATGTTAGTATCATATCCCTGTCTTCTGGAGTTCTTGACACAACCCTATGGATTGGTAACATTTATTTTTTTCCCATATTCTAGATGAGGAAATTTAGACACAGAGAAAAGCATACTGACTCCAAGAATATGTGGCTCAAAATCACAGTTAAGTTATATTTTAAAAAATCACAAATATGGCTGGGCCTGAGGGCTCACACCTGTAATTCTGGCACTTTGGGAGGTGAGGTGTGTAAATTGCCTGAGCTCACAGGTACAAGTTCAGCCTGAGAAAGATGGAGACTCTGTCTCTAAAAATAGTCCAGCATCATGGCAGGTGCCTTTAGTCCCATCTACTTGGGAGGCTCAGACAAGAAAATCACTTGAGCCCAAGGATTTGAGTTGCTGTAAGCAATGACACCATTGCAATCTACTGAGGGTGAAAGTGAGACTCTCATCTCAAAAAAAGAAAAAAAAATCACAAATGTTATTAAAATATACATTGTTTAAAAAATTAAAACAAAAATATTAAAATGCAAAGTTGTCTTGTATCATGCTATTTTTTTCAGTAGTTGTATAAGGAGGACAGATTCCAAAGGAAGTCAGAATTTTTTCAAGATTTCCAGATTCCAATAATAATATATATTTCACTGTAGTACTGTCATCTTTCAGTTCAGTCCTAAATGTTGGTATTGGTGGTGGCTGCTTCTCAACATGGAAATGTGAATAAGCCCCGGAGAACAGTGTCTTTCATTAGAAAGTTGCCACCTGTCTTTATTTTGTTATTATTTTTTTCAATTTCTGCTCTGCTACAGTAAGTCATAGAATTTCCCTATCATTTCAGTGACAGCTCATGGTAAAATAAACTCGCCATAATAAGATAAATGGCAACTTTTTAGTGAAAACCACTATGTGTGAGCTGCTTGGTTAGGTTACAGTTTCTCAAAGTGCATATCATATCTTATTTCTTAATATCAAAACCAATGACCTATTCTTCAAAAGATTTTCTTTTCAGTTCTGTAACCTACATGATTTACAAAGTCCTCCTCCACCTTATTTTATCATATACTCTCAGCATAAGACCTTGAGTGACCCTGTAACCGTAACTTCTTACAGAAAAAATTTGACAATATTTGTTTAGAAGTCAAAGACATGTTTGGCTCACTATTTTGAATATCATATTTGGGTAAGGTTGGCAAAATAAGTAGATGAGCAATTTTTATTTGTTTGAATAATTTCCTTCCCTATAAAGATCAATGTACTTTAAAAAGTGGTAGAATTTGGATCTAGAACTGGTTGTAATATGTAATATCCAACATGCTATAGATGACTAGATTGAGATTTTTCCAAGTATCTGCCTACCTGCTGGTGAGAAGGGTGTGTGCAGAACGTCTCAGCTGGAGTATACTTGGTGTTGCTTCCACAATACAGTGGCGAGAGCTGCTGACTTGCCACAGAGATGCCCTTATTTCTGCTGAAGCACCTGGATATTTTTTCCCATTGGTGGGTAAAAATGACCTGATATTTATGGGACCTTCTCCAACAATTAAAATTGCTTGGAGAACAGTTAATTTGCAAGCTTTTGTTTGTTAGTAAAACCTTAACAAATAAAATTATCAGTCAGGTTGTAAATGTATCTGTTTTACTTTTGACCACCATGAAATATTTCTAAATTTCCAAATATATTTGGTTACCTCAGATTGACCAGCCAAGGGATTAAAATAAATTGTCTCCTCACTATAAGTTTCACAAAGCCTCAGAGTCACCATTGTGAACATCACACAGGCAGTTGAAGAAGAAGAAGGCATAAATGAAATATTTCAATTTGAGCTCAACCAATTACATGCAATTACATTTATTTTTAAAGAATGTTTAAATTACTATAGAAATTTATACTGCTTGTTGCCACATAATTTTCTAAAATTTAGATTTATTGTTTAAACCAGGAGCTGAGTATATTTACATTTTTACCTAATGCAGAATTTTGATTAAGCTAAGTTTTGTTCTACTTGGTCTACTAAGAAAATTCCTTCTGTAGTGAGTGGCGTGATGATAACTATATTGAGTATCTATCTTATATAAACACTGAACAGGGTGATAAGGAGTTACTGCGAAATAAGGGAAAGTTACTGCCTACAGGATGAGAGCCATTGTAGTTGGAATTTGTGGGGGTTGACCAATAATAAATGTTATGTCTGTAGTGAGCAATGAAGAAAGAAAACAAGAAAGTGGCATATAATAGCAGGTGGTATGAGATAGTAATGAATGATTCCCTACAGTCAGTGAAGGTGGCATTTCTGTTAGTAACTGATGATGGGAAGAGATACAAGGAAGTTAATTCTAAAGAGAATAACCAGTAAATGCAAATGGTAATGAGCTTCACGGGTATGAGGGTAGAAAAGAGTGTCTTTGAGCTAGAGCACTGACAATATGAGACAAAATCTTAGTATATAATATTGAAGAAGTAGGCAATGGTGAGATCACATGTAATCATGAAAAGCAGGGCAAGAAATTCATTCTTGCATGACTGGAAACCATAGAAGGATTTTAAGCATGAGGGTAACATGAATCTTAGGTAAAATAAAATCATCCTGGCAGCTGCATGGAGAATGTACCACACGGATGTAAGAATAGACCCAGCAAACGAAGAGAAGGCTGGTGCAATAGTGTGTGGGCAATAACGGTGATTTATTCAGAGGTGATTGTGTTGGAAATGAAATAAATTGGGGAATATAATGAATATTCAGAAGCCAGTATCAGTCACATTTGCTGCTGGATAAGGAAATAGGAATCATGTGAAGAAAGAAGGATTGAGAATGACAGTATGTTTTGGGCCTGCATAAGTACTTCTGATGGGAAGGTGTGGAGAAGAGAAGGTGTCTTTGGAGAAAATACCTTTTGTGTTGTCTGGGTTTTTATTTACTTGCATATAAAGTTTGAGATGCTTAAATAGGTATCCAATTAGAAATGGTAAGTAGGCAATTGGATATGTGAGTGTGGAGCTCAAGGATGGTATAAAGCTCAGCACGGACTTTTGATAGCCAAAGCATGTTTGGCAGTGAAATGACATGGACCAGTGCACCCAGGAGACGTATATAGATAAAGGGCACTTAGAGGTCAGAATGAGAAAGTCCTGTAGGTAAAGCTGACTAAGGCAGAATAGCCAATGATGTAGGAGGAGAGCCAGATGAATGTGGTTTCAAAGAGCCTGGAAAAAAATAGTTCAGACATGAAACAAATAGCTACTAATGTAAAATGACATGGAAAAGCCAAATAAGGAAAAGGCTGAAAACTGACTTTGGGAATTGGCAAGCAGTTATTTGCACATAGCACACATGTACTCTCACACATACACGCACTTGAATAGACATCCAAGTAGAAAAATCACCACTCTACACAACACTGCTTGCTGCATGATCCCAGTCACAGAGTTGTGAAATACTAGCTCCTTCTGTGGTTGACAAATTGAATCATCTTTTAGTAGTACTATTTCCTATTATACCTATGCCTATACTTATAATTTTATAGACTGACAAGACAGAGTCTGACTACTTTTTAAAGTCATTTAAAATAGGTAAGCTGTTTTTCATGTGAATAAACCCACTGAGATGACCTTATAAATCTTTCCAAGTAACCATATTTTAATTGATGGAAAAAGTAAATAAAATGAAATTTATTCTTACAGACATTAAATGAAATAAGTAAAAGTGACAGTTTTTTCCCTTTTTCCCAAGTAGTATAACCCTTCTTAAGTGTTCTTATAGCATGGCAGAAAGCACACAAAAGAGGCCCAAAGAGACTTTTTAAGGTGATGGACGTGTCTTATGCTCACTGCAGTGATGGTTGCGTGACTGTATGCATGAATATTAAAAAGTGCATTTTGTACATTCATATAACAATTATACCTGTTTAAATAAAGTTGTTTAAAAACAAAACAAAAAACTCCAAACCTTGTATTTTATAACAAAAAGAATGGAAAGGTAGACCAAATTTCAGAGATTTTTATTTGTTTTTATTTGTTTCATTGTGTTGTTATTGAAGGGTAGTCAATAATATTGATTATTTAATTTTCTTTTTATTTTAAGTTAGGTATTTTTATCCCTTTTTCATAGCATAATATGAACTGAGTTTGAGTAATTGTGACAACCCAAATTTTACCCTCAGTATACCACACTTGCTCAATGGTGTCAGGGGCCTTTAGGTTAAAGCATGTGACAGCTGCTGAAAACACTGAGGTGGATGTGAAACCCTGATATGCACCAGCACCATCTAGGGAGATTCTTTTTATTTTATTTTATTATTATTATTATTGTTTTGTTTTGTTCTGTTTTGCAACAGAGTCTCACCATATTGCCCTCAGTAGAGTGTTGTTGCATTACAGCTCATAGCAACCTCCAACTCTCAGGTTTAAGTGGTTCTCTTGCCTCAGCCTCCGAAGTAGCTGGGACTACAGGCAACAATCACAAAGCCCAGCTATTTTTATTTTTACTTTATTTTTATTTTTCTGAGACAGAGTCTCACTATGTCAACCTTGGTAGAGCACTGTGTGGCATCAGAGCTAATAGCAACCTCAAACTCTTGGGCTTAAGCGATTCTCTTGCCTCAACCTCCCAAGTAGTTGGGACTGCTGGCTATTTTTTTGTTGTAGTTGTCATTGTTTAGCAGATCTGGGACAGGTTGGAGCCCACTAGCTCCAGTGTATGTGGCCAGCGCCCTAACCACTGATCTATGGGTGCTGAGCCATGTATGAAGTTTCTTACAAAATTCAGATTCCCAGGGCCTTCCCTGAGATACTTGCTCAATAATTTTAGTAGATATGTAGAAAACCCAGAAATCTACCTTCTAACAATCATATTAGTAACCAGCTTATTCTAATATAAGTGATTCATAGTCCAAATTTAAATAATATACTACTCTAGAGAAAGAACATTAAAAATTTGGGAGGGGAAGGTGGTGAAGCCAACTGTCTTTTGAGAAAGTGACAATTTACCTACATGAGATCCATAAATCATATGCTATTAAGTCTAAGTATTTCTTATTCATATATTAATCAATTCCTAAGACAAATACACATTTCTTATGTGTATTCATATATATGTTGATATCTGTGAGTTCATTTTCCAAATTATATGTATATTGTATTCATGTTCTTATTTGATAGGCTATTAATTCTTTGAATATTATCTTACATTTAATAGTGATGAGTTCTGAAATCTGAAATTTAATAGGAGAAAAATAAATTTGGAGTTAATAAACAACGTCCTCTATTTCTTTCTAGTTGGCCAGTAAATATCGATTGATATTTTTATCACCAGCTTTTATATTTAATAGATTTTTAGTATATGATTTAGCTTTAAAGATGACCTAAAACCAATTTTTTTAAAAAAACTAATTTTCAAGAGTTATCTCTGTAAAGAAAGGAGAGTTCATTTAAATTATAACCCTCAATACAAAATTTGCAAATAATAAAGGATTGTTCCAACAACAGAAGACCCCGAGTTTGGAAGACTGAACACCTGGAAGCATCATGTGCCCCAGATTTCTCTCTAGCTCTTTCTCCCTTTTTGTCTCCTTTTCGTCTTCTTTCCGTTCCTTATTCCTCTTTTCTTTTGTTTGGGGTACTGCTAATACAGTACTCAAGGAAAGTCAGTCCCTTTTCATGTTGCAGTTGTCTGAGGCACAGAAGCTTAAGCTTTAGTTTTGCCTCTGCTTGAAACGAGCTGTGGGTACTTATGTCCCTGTTGAGACCTAGATATTTTATTGTGCTATCTTCCTTTGTGATACCATAGAACTGGATTGGACTTGTCATTCTTCACTCTGGGGGAGATCATAGGAGTGGAGTTAAATCTATGATCCTTTCCACAGGAAAAAAAAAATGCATAATCACAAATGTACAACCATTTTACATTCAGTCTCAGATGAGCAGGAGCTTCTGTACTGGAAGACAGCCAGCTTTAATGATTTCAGCAGCCAGGGAGGGGAGCAGAGGAGTACGGGTGAAGAAAGAGATGTTTTCATCTTTGTTCTGTTAATGAAAATCTGTTTTGCTACACAAATACATTGAAGATAAAGATGGCTTCCGTTAGCCATAGTAGTTGCCAGCGAGCTGAGCACATTTGCTAGAATGACAGAGACCAGACTCACATTGATTTATGAAAGGTGCAGATCTCACTGTGCCTTTGCTTGGTTTTGGGGACTTGGAATTTGTTTTTCTTCCTGCAATAATACAATAAGTGCTTCCAACTGCATTTGCCAGTCATTCCTGGAGCACGGTGGAGATTTCAGTCTTAGGGAGAAGCCATCTGGTCCATCTTAGGGACATTCCTACCTTAACCCTCACCCAGGCTACTGTAGCATTTGGAGGTGTTGCTATCTAAAAGGAAGTTCCCAAAAAAAAAATTAAAAGGAAGTTCTTAGGTCTTATTTTCACTTCTGTTTAATTATGATTTAATACCACAATTAAAAGTCTGATCATCATATCTCAGTACCTGAAATCACAACATAAACATGGGCTTTCTCTTTGCAGTTTGAATTAGTGAAGATATATAAATTCTCTCTCTTCTTTATTTTGAGATATTCTCAATACTTAGAATACAATCATGACATGAGATCGGGGCTTACTAGATGATAATTAATTTATCTTTTTAACGTTTTATAACCACCAGCCAAAAGTCTATGGGAAAATTAGCTATTTTATCATAAATTATTTAAATTACCCTAAGGCAAAAGCTGATAGAAATCACATATTTAAAACAACACTCATGATTACTTTCCATTGCTGAGTCCCATAGTTGGAATGACAAACATATTATAGATCCTGATAAGCAGTTGGGGTCTGTTACATAGACTAGTGATGTTTGTTATGAAAAATAACTCTCTCAACCGAGAGAGACAGTAACTTGCAAACAAAACCTGGGGTGACAGTTTTTTTGTAAAAGCAATAGGAATATAATCTCTTAAATTCCAAGTAATTATGTTTCTCAAATCTTAATAATAATTGGCTAAATGATGGTACCCATAGCTCTGTGGTTAGGGTGCCGGCTACATACACTGAGGCTGGCGGGTTCGAATCTGGCCCAGACAAGCTGAAACAACAATGACAACTATAACAACAACAACAATAACAAATAGCCAGGCATTGTGGCGGGCGCCTGTAGTCCCAGCTACTTGGGAGGCTGAGGTAAAAGAATCACTTAAGCCCAAGAGTTTGAGGTTTTAGTAAGCTGGGATGCCATGGCACTCTACCTAGGGCAACATAGTGAGACTCTATCTCAAATAATAATAATAATAATAATAATAATAATAATAATAATAATAGTTGGCTGAATGAATGGAGAAATGGCCCTTTAGAATAACTGAATACCAGCTTGTTAAGTGGTCATACAATTATGGTTAGTTTCACCTTGTGCAGGGTTATAAGAGCCCTTCTAACTAAGCATTTTGAGAATACATTTTACTAGTTTAGTGAAGGACTGAAAAAGAGGCCGTGGATGACAGAAAACATTATTTTTGTCATTAACATTGTAGCAACAGGAACAGCCCCTGACAAAACAAAACAAATACTTTGAGAGCACTTTCCTTATGAAAGTAGTACTTTTAAGAGAGGATGGGTACAATGATGTTTAGTCCCACTGAAACTGTTAATTCACAGAGAAATGTGAAGGCCAGTTGCCATTCTTACCGGATAAATGTAGCATCATTTCATAGAGAACTGACGTTAATAAAATTAGCTGGTCACACATTAGAGCATTTATTGAGATCCTCTGGTTGTACATTTCCAGACCACACTCAAGAAAGAAAACAACCTGTGGACCAATAAGAAAGTGCATCAAAAACTGCAAGGGCAGCACATTTTTTCCTAATATCATCTCTTCTGGGAAACATTACCCTCCTGTGCTCTTTCAGACCATTGATTCTATTCTGAACCTATAAAAAAGAGATTATCAATCAAGAGAAGGAGGTGCTGGTAGAATACTATGAATGGTTTATAAGTTATTTTGTGAACAAAATTGAGACCACTAGAGCTGTTGAGCAGCTTTCTACCCCCAATCATTTTTTCCATTAACTAAGGTTTTTGCCCACTGTAGAGAGTGGCATGATTTTTATAGCAGTGTCATACAGTAGAATTCTAAAGCATCTAGCAGGTAATGCTTACCAATTGCTACCCACTTCGCGTATTGTATAAAGGTGGCCATACACTAACATAGGTGGTCCTGCCTCCTGACATCTCTCGTCATCTCCTGAGAAGATTAAAAGTTGGCAGACCTGGGTTCCAATCTTAGTTTTTCTTAGTTATTTGTATAGCCTTAGGAAAAATTGCTTAATAAAATTGAGCCTCATTTTCCCTCTAGGTACAATACTGAACATGACAGCATGGATATGCCACAAGACGCTGCACAGAGAAAAATAAAATGTTGTACATGAAATTTCTTCAAAACTAAACAACACTTTTGAATATAAAAGTAAAGTATATTACTCATAATTATGTATTGTTCTGTTATTATTTTCATCATCATTTCTACAGAGTTCTATAGTTTTACTCTCTCAATGCAATTAATCTCATGCACATATTGAGATTATCATCTTAGTTATAGCTTGTTATGTTCTTATTTCTAGGTTGTTATGAGCATTAGCTATTACTATAGCCACGCAGCCACATCTCTTGTGGGCAAATGGTTTCCCAATTTCTTTCCAATACCATACAATTCCTCACTCAGAGTCTGTATCTGTTCATAGTTTCCAGAGGTCCTGACTTTACGTTATGGATGTGTGAAATGAAATAGGTATATGCCAATCAGTATTGCACTTTCTCAGCTTCAAATATTTGTTAAATAATTGCTCACAACCAAAACTTTAGCTGAAAATGCTAGGGCACATTCTGTTGTCCTTTTCTACTTGATATCATTGGGGAAGCATGAACCCCTGGAGAAATACTAATAGTCATATTGTGAAGGAACTCAATAATTGATATCTGAAATAAAGTCCTCCCAGAGTTTGAAGATCTAAGACATGAAAGACAGAATCAGATTTTGATGAAATGGTTTAAAACCCTATGTCAAGCTGTGACTGAATCCATATCCACTCCTCTACTTCTCAGTTTTATGATTCAGTGAATTCCCTAAGTAAGTTTGGTTGTGTCCTGTTATGTGCTTTAAAATATCTATATAATTTTTTGAAAATAAATAATATTTACTGAGCATTTCCATGTGGCAAGTATTCTTATAGGACTTTGACACATATAGCTCCCTTAATCTTTTCTTGTAGGTCTCTGAGGTAGATATTATTTTCACCCCTGGATTGAAGATACAAGAATCGAGATGCAATTGCTCAAGGTCACACAACTAATAAGGGGAGGACCCATATTTCTATTTAAATATAGAAACCATATTTTTTTTGTGTGATATGAATTCCATTTTAATGGAAAAATTCTTAACACATAATTATACACACACACATACACACACACATATATATATACACACCGTATATACTCGAGTATAAGCCGAGTTTTTTCGGCACAAAATTTGTGCCGAAAAACCTGAACTCAGCTTATACTTGGGTCATACAGGTTATTTGATTTTGTGTGCGCGCAACTAATCAAATGCACGTAGTCTCCAGTCGTCTTCTGCCATCTGCTTGAGGGGGCGGTGCTTCAGCTCAGTTTTAAAGTTGTTGTTGCTAGTTTACAGTTTTTCTTTAGCAATAAATATTGAAAAGCATTTAACCTACTGATT
>CAUYPK010109397.1:0-12402 GCA_963574355.1 Loris lydekkerianus
CATGAAGGCTATAACCCAACTATACCACAAGACTATGAGGAAAGGACCAAGGAAGGGGAAGGGAGGGGGGAGGTTTGGGTGGAAGGAGGGTGATGGGTTGGGCCACATCTATGGTGCATATTTTTATCTATAATAAAAAAAAATTAATTAATTAATTAAAAAAAAA
Source organism: Loris lydekkerianus (assembly GCA_963574355.1). Classification (NCBI taxonomy): domain Eukaryota; kingdom Metazoa; phylum Chordata; class Mammalia; order Primates; family Lorisidae; genus Loris; species Loris lydekkerianus. The sequence continues at coordinate 167 of CAUYPK010109397.1, forward strand.
AAGAGGGATCATAGAGCATGTTGGAGTAAATAAAGTTGAAAAGTTTTAAAAAGGAAAAAATTGATTCAATGGGCATGTTACAAGCTGAAGAAAGTATGAAATGGAAAACTGGTATTAGAGATGTAAAACTAGAGGACAGTATGAACCAGGAGCTATTATCAGATATGATCTTTGGATAGGGCTGTCTGGATTATACTTAACGAACCACCATAAGAAACATACATATACAGTAGGCTATCTATGTCTGAATATTTGCATTTCCCCAGAGTTCCTGTGTTGAAACCTAATTCCCAGTGTCAGGGTATTTGGAGGTGAGAACTTTGAAAAGTGATGAGGTCATAAAGGTAGAGACTTCATGAATGGGATTAGTGCCCTTATAAAAGAGGCCCCATAGATCTCTTGTCCCTTCCACCACATGAAGACACAGAAAAAAGACTACCTTCTATGAACCAGAAAGTGAGTTCTCATCATACATCAGATTGCCAGGGCCTTGATCTTGGACTTCCCAGCCTCCAGAACTGTGCAAAATAATTATTGTTGTTTATAAGCTACCCAGTCTATAGTATTCTGTTATAGCAGCCCTAATGAACGAGGACCCACTTCCATTTTTTCATACTGCAATGAATCTGTCTATCGGACTGCTAAACCAATTTGGTAAATTACCAACTTAATAAACAATCTAAAGATAATAAGACTGGGAACTTGGCTTGGTGCTCACAGCATAGCTCATAGCACAGCCACATACACTGAGGTTAACAGGTTTGAAACTGGCCCGGGCCAGCTAAACACAATGACAACTGCAACAAAAATACCCAGGCATCATGGTGGGCACCTGTAGTCCCAGCTACTTGGGAGGCTGAGGCAAGAGAATTGCTTAAGCCCAAGAGTCGGAGGTTGCTATGAGCTGTGATGCCACGGCACTCTACCAAGGATGATATAGTGAGACTCTGTCTGAAAAATAAAAAAGACTGGGAACTTATTGGTTTGGCAATTTGAAAATTTTTTGATGATTAACTCATATTAGCTATTAATTAAACCATTTAACTATTTGGAAAATGGCCCTTATAATGCCCACAGTAAAAGTCACACATAAAATACCCAACTTGTGTGTGCATGGGCTAAAATTATACATATCAATTATTTCTCCCTGCCACAAAAACAGTAAACTCTATTTGCCTTAAATAATTCACATTAACATTGATCACATTTGTAACTTATTTCTGATCTAGTAATACCTATCCTTCTGTCACTGGGTACTTCCCCAGAGTTACATTTCAAAAATAATATTCTGCTATCATTAAGCCATCTTTCCTCAAAATAATGTTGCAAGGTGGTTGTAAAGAGGGGAAGGAAAGAAGATATTTAATTAAATTTGTCCATTGTCACATACACAAATTTTAATTTAGAACTTATGATCTAGAAAACTACTTATCACAAAAATCACCAAATCTCCTATTTTATAACATGCCAAGTTAAAAGAGCAAAACCCAAGTCTATAAGGAAGAAAGTTTCACCCACTTAGCATTCACTAAATTTTGCTTACTTGTCATCATCTGGCTTCTAGATTTGTTAGAGTAGAGGTCAACAAAACTGCTTGCTCTGAGGCAACTTGAAAATTTTCTGAACATGTATTAGGTGATAAAAAAAATACAATAGCAAAGATGTGCTCTCTACTGTCAAGTTTATTTGGGAGACAGACATGTACATGCTAAAAAATGAATCAGAGGAATGAACAAGGTGATATGAAAGCCAAAAGCAGGAAATAATTTATTCTGTCTGGACTTGGGTAGGAAAAGTGGAATCATGGAAAATTCTCAAAATAGATAGCATTTAAGCTAGACCTTGCCTTTCAAGATGAATAAGAGTTTGCCAAGAGGTGCAAGTAGGAAAGGACATTTCAAATAAAGAAGACAATAAGAGGAAAAAATATAGAAATTATAAAATGATATGATATATTCACAGAATCCCAAGTGGAGAGCCAGTGTGTATTTAGTATAACAGTTTTTATACAGGGAAAGGTGGTGGAGCTTTTCTGGAGAGTATTCCACTCATTGTTATGATCACAGATGTGTTATGTGATTTATCTCTGACCTGTCCTTATGTACCAATGGGCCTGGTAAAAGGCAGAATTGAGATAGTAGGCACTTCTGGTCACACTAAGTGTACTAATGGGACCAAGAGAACCTAGTGAGTGACCTTGTTAGGAGGCCTGTAAATGAAATGGAGGGAAGAAAACACAAAACAGAGAAAGCAAATGAATCTTAGGGGTTCATGAAGAGTAACACAAACAGTTCCTTGGCCACTTGCCCTACTAAAAATAGAAGCATCACCAGAGACAATTGGCAGAATGACAATGACCTTGAGCCCAGAGATCAGAGAAGAATCCGTCAGTTGGAAATATTTGGAGTCAAGGGTGAATGGTCTGATTCTGATGAGAGGCAATGTGATTTAGTGGTTAAGAATGTAGGCTCTGGAAATTAACTGTCTTGTTTTCAGGGCACCATTTTCTGTTAGATTTTAAACAAGCTATTTAATCTCTACTTACTTTGGTTTATTTGTTTCTAAAATGGGGGAAATAGTAATGTTCATCTCACAGAACTGTTCTATAGATTAATGAGTCAATATATGTAAGATGCTTAGAAAAATTAAGGATACGGGCAGAGAAATCAAAGCCTAGGGATGATTTTCAAATATCTTACAAGTGCTGGGAGGGACCATGAAGCAATCCAGAAACTAACAAGAGCAGGAAGTCTCTACCACACCATAGACTAGAAGTCAAAAGAATAGTAGTTTTTACCAAGGCCAAGAGCTGAAGCTTTCTGGAAGGAGCTGGAACCATGAGAAAGATGTAGCTACTTGGCCTAGAAATATATACAGGAGATATACCCTGGTTCCAGCCTACCAATTTTCTGCCAGTGCTGCCATTTTCTGATTTGCCAGGATCCAGTTTGTAAGGAAGTCTACAAAATGTAGTTTGCTGGAAGAGCGAACTACTACATATATATACACATATATACATACACACACATACAGTCAATATATATAACAAAGCGCATTGTCCACAAAATACTTGTGCTTATCCTAAGTCAACTGTAGCAAACATCTCTAGTGCCCCATGTCAAGTCCTGAAGCACACCTGTGATTTCAGATGCAGCTGTGATGCACAGATTCATGCAATGCAAACTCAGACTCAATTCACACTGACAGGTCCCACTTGAACACATGGCACGTCTTTCTTGTGTCTGCCCCAGGACCTCTTCCAGTGCACAATAGCCCACTCAGCTCACCTACAAACATTCTGCATGTGTGAGGGCATATAAGCCCTGAGAAGCATCCTGCAGCAAATGGGGGGTGGTGGTAGTGAGCAGATGCTGCCCTCTTCCCTTCCTCTTGGGAAGAAAATTCAGAAAGGCCTTCTCAGAAGGTCTTGATCGGATCCAGACCCACATGGAAACCTCAGTAATGCCCCGTTATCTTGGCTTTTTCTCATTTCTGTCCCTTCGCTCTTGCTGCCTGTGCTCAAGTCCCTGTCTTAGGCTCTACTTTGGACAGACTCAACTAAAGTGTTACATAGAATCAAAACTACCATCTTCATCTGATTCAGGGTTTCTCATTCTTAGCACTGTTGATATTTTGAGGTGGATAATTCTTTGCTGAGAATTGGGGGCTTTCCTGCTAATTGAAGTAGGTGAAACAACAATCCCTGCTTTCCTCCCTCTAAATGCCAGTAGCATAATTTCCCCAATTTCTGACAAACAAAAATGTTTCCAAACATTACCAAATATTAATATCTCATAGAAAACAAAATTGTTCCCAATTGAGAAATACCGATCTTAGTCCTTAAACAGGTCAGAATCAGTTATTATCTAAATCTACATCGTATACCAGTAGCAAAAGGAGATACATTTGTGTAGGATGGGGGCCAAGCACCAAGAGCAATAAAAGTGCAGAAAGAAGCATTTCAGTGTAGTGATAACATAAACAAAACACAGTAGAACCTCCATATTGACCACCTCTCCACACTTACCTCCTTAAGTTGACCTAATTTGCATAGTCTGGACATGCACCACATATACCCAATGGAAGTTCCTTATGTTGACCATCTCCATGTGTTACCAGTTTGTAACAATTTTTTTTTTTTTTTTTGCAGTTTTTGGCCGGGGCTGGGTTTGAACCCACCACCTCTGGTATATGGGACTGGTGCCCTAGTCCTTTGAGCCACAGGAGCCATCCTGCTGTAACAATTCTTATTTGTTTGTTTATTATGACTAAACTGAATTTAGTGTTTGGCTGTCTATTTGCCTGCTAAATTACTACCACAAACTTACTACATGGCATAAATTTTCCTGGATAATTTTACTTCTTCATACCTCTACAGTTTTATTTCTGCCTAGATAGTTCTCAATAAATATTTAACTTACTGAATGAATGAGCCTGAACACAATACTATCAAACACGAATGCACACATGTCCTAAATCCAAAGGCAAAAATTAATCTAGTCTTCCCATTCTGGGTGAGAATTTCTGAGCTCTCAGCCTCTTGGCCCATTATAACCCACAAACTTTCATAATGTAACCTAATCTGGAATTTGTCCTTGATAGTTTGTCAATTAGGTAAAAAGCAAGTGACCACATATTCTGGGGTGCTTGGAACACTTTTGGTTTATGTCTATTACTCTTAAATAATTATGAATTGCTTCCCTTTTAATTTTCAAAAGTGTCCTGGTTCAGATAATAAATTATATGGTTATGCATTGTTAATAAATGTCTGAGGCAGAAGCAGTATGAATTCTGTGATAATATACCCAGAATTTTGTAAAAAAGCTCTATCAAATGTAAGATCTTTTACCATTTTATGCAATGTTCTATAGTAGTTTTATCTGTGGAAAAATAGAACAGATTGGAAGAGTTCCCTATCTCACTCGCAGCAGAAGGACTAAGAAATCTTATATTTTAAGGCCTCAATTTCCTTAGCTATAACAGGAGGGAACTGAATTAAATTATTTCTAAGGTTAAAAGAAAAACCTGTCATCCACATCTTCAGAAAAACATCTGTTTCCTACACAACACTTCTGAAATTGCACGTTCTCTCCAGAGAAATCAATTCCCTCCAAATTACCTGATTCTTCACCCCAGACTTCTTGACATTTAGCCTAAAGGGCCTCCCTACACAGAAAGGAATCTTGACCACAAAACAATAGTCTAAGAAGAGCTCTAAGTTTGAGACTTTATACATGTTTTCTCCTATTTCCCTTGAAACTCTAGGCCTGTTTTTATTTCTAACATACTATATATCTCTGAGTTTATTAAGATCCAATTCAGGGATGTTCAGCCTTACGTGTGCCATTACAACATTTTCTTTTGCTACCCTCTAGTTAAGAGTATATACTACTTACACAGTTTTTTCCAAGCTAGAGAAAATTCTAACAGGATATTTATTCTTAATCTCTCTCTTCTTTCCCTTTTCTTTGACTCCTCATGTCATTAGGGAAAACAATTTTAAGAACTGAGTCTCACTTATGTATAAAATATTCTATTTCCTGTCAAATGTTTATATTTTATTATTTATTTCAGAATATTAAGGGATACACATGTTTTTGTTTACATAATTTGTTTTTTGGACAAACTGAATCCAGGTTATAAGTGTGTCCCCACTCAGTCAGTGGGTATCATACCCAATAGGTGTGAATTTACCCATCACCTCTTCTCCTCTTAGCTTGATTTTCATTGAGATTTACTTCCATATATGCATTTAAGTGTTGATTGATCAGTTCCAACCTGATATTGAGTACATATGTTTGTTTCTCCATTCTTGTGAAGTTTTACTTAGAAGAATGGTCTCTGGTTCCATCCAAGTTGTCACAAAAGACACTAGATGACCATTTTTCTTTTATGGCTGCGTAATATTCCATAGTATGTATATTTCACATTTTATTAATCCATTCATGTATTGGTAGGCACTTGGGCTGTTTCCACATCTTTGCAATTGTGAATTTTGGTGCTATAAACATTCATGTGCAGGCGTCTTTTAAAAATGACCTTTTTACCTTTGGTATACGGAGGCAACTACAAAAGTTTTGAGACAGACTGTGTTATGGCTCACTTCCATTGAAATACAGTCAAAACCATCCTCAAATGATTCACCCACACAAGTTTCAACTTGTTTGGCTTGTAAGTGTTGCTGTGAGGGCTTCATTTGTTTCCATCCATGTGGATTTTAATGTTTCTTGATCTTTGTGTATCTCAAAACTTTTGTAATGACTTACCCATCTAGCAGTGGGATTTCTGGGTCAAATGGTAGGTATACTTTAAGTTCTTTGAAGTATGTCCATCCAATTTTCCATGAAGTTTGTACTAATTTGTAGTTCCACCAAAAGTGTACAAGAATTCCTTTCTGTCCACATCCAGATCTATTGTTTTGGGACTTTTTAATATGAGCCATTTTCACTGGAGTTAGGTGATGTCTCATTGTGGTTTTAATTTGCATTCTCTAATGATTATAGATACTAAGCATTTTTTTCATGAGTTTGTTGGCTATTGGTATTTCTTCATTTGAAAAGTTTCTGTATATGCCTTTTGCCCACTTTTAAATAGGATTTTTCTTTTCTTTTTAATTTTTTTTAGTTTCCTTAATATTTATTTTATCTTTTTCTCCTTTTTTTTTTTTTTATTATTGGGGATTCATCGAGGGTACAAAGAACCAGGTTACATTTATTGCATTTGTTAGGTAAAGCCCTTGTTTGGTTGTTTCTTGCTGATTTGCTTGAGTTCTTTATAGATTCTGGTTATCAGTCCTTTATCAGGTGTATGGGATGCAAATTTTTTTTGCATTCTATGGGTGGTCTATTTGCTCTTTTGATCATATCCTTGACTGTGCAGAAGCTTTTAAATCTGATTTGGTCTCATTTATTTATTTTTATTGTTATTGTGATTGCTTTTGGAGTCTTCTTCATGAATTCTTTGCCTAAGCTGATATCAATGAGTTTTTCCAACATTTTCTTCTATGACTCTTATAGTTTCCTGCCTTTGGTAAGTCTTTTATCCATTGTGAGTTAATTTTTGTGAGTGGTAACAGGTTATCCTCTTTTAGTCTTTTACATGTGCCTATATGGTTTTCCTGCACTTTTATTGAACAGATGTATCTAAACATCTCAAAGTAACAAAAGAACATGGTGTGTTCACTAATATTAATAAGTTCTAAGTAGTTTTGACTTTAAGATATAAGGAAAGGGAGAAAATGGCAATGGGAAAAGCTGAAAATGTCAGATGGGAACCAGAGTTGGAAGTAAATTTCATGCCATGCTATGTCTAAGATTAAGACATTGAACAATTTTAGGATGCAAGTTAGATGTGGAGTTCTGATTTAGTAAGATCACCATGGCATTGTTGTTCAGGGCATACTAAATATAAGAGACATTGTACCCGGGATTTTTATTTAGAAGCTAAAGCAGTTATTTGGGGCCTATTAGGTTACCTTATAAAAGACATCCACGTGACAAATATGAATTGATGTGAAAACTTTTTCAAAGATACACTCTATGGGATTTTTATGACCAATAGATATTAGGAATAGGTTAATGTAATAGGAAGGGAATAATAGATACTAAATCCAATTTTTTGAGATGAAAAACTACATAGGTGATAAAGCCCATTACTGAGATAAGGAACATAGGAAGAGGTGGAATTTAACTGCCCTCTAATTCACATTCACTACTAATGAATTATACTTTGCTTATCTGTAACTTCCTACTCCAATAAGAAGAAACCTGGCTCCCAGCATAGCCATGTTATCTACCTAATTATTTAATTTTAATATATGTGGAAAGTGGTTTGTTGACTCATACCTCATGAGAAATAACTTTATCAATTAGAGTATAGTGTTTGAAGTTGCTATGAGCTATGATGCCATGGCACTCCACCCAGGGTGACAGCTGAAGACTCGGTCTCAAAAAAAAAAAAAAAAAAAAAAACTGGAAAAATCAAGATGATAAACAGATTCTCAAGTCAGCAGAGAGGAAAGCAGCACGAAGTATAAAAGCCCAAACAAACTTGTGTATTTGTCTTTAGTCATTTGACTTAACCTGTGATAGAAGTGGGGTTCGGAGAACTGACAGAGCAAGTAAGTAGAAGCGCTTCCTTGAACCCAGGTCTTACTGCTTTATCCACAGCTCTTAGGGAGCAACACAAGCCACAGATACAACAAAGCACTTATGGATAAGCCTGCTGACTTCTATTCTGTGGCTAACTGAAATGGGAAAAAGTTGGAATAATTTTAATGCACCATAAAGTTCATTTAAAGTATTTTTATTTTACTCTTTAAAAAATTCACATGCATATACCTTATTCTACATATATCAGTACATCACGTCACAGTTCACGAAGCATTCACCTGTCATTTCACTGGATTCTCAGAGTAATATTTAGGGCCTGTAGTTACAATGAGATACTTTTTCTTTCACTATTCCACCATATCTTAGAACTATGAAAAGTCACTTAAAATATCAAACAGGCAGCTAGAAACAGCATCTGTGTCTCTGTGGTGCCACCAGATTCACTGAAGACTGCAGGATATAGCACTGGGTTCTGACCTGGCTTTTCTAACCCTGAGCTGAGTGTCACTTCTTCTTCTGTGCCTCAGTTTACACACCTGGAAGTCAGGGAGGCTTGACCAGATCAGTGACTTCCCAACCTGGGTAGGCATCAACACTGTTCGGAGGTGTTAATACATCTAATTATCTAGACTCACTCCTTTCCAGAATATCTCAGGGGATGAGGGCCAGAAATATGTATTTTACAAAAGCTTTTCCAGTGATTCTGATGAACTTTCAAGTCTGGAGATCTCTAGGCCTGATGATGTCTCAAGTCCTTGTTGGCTCCAAAACTATGAATAAACCATAATTTTCTATTGAATTTCTTAGTATTTGCTCAGATCAGTCTTTATATTCAGATACCGGAATCCTCTCTATGCCATGGAGAATACAGATGTGAGCTGTTAAGACCAGCAAGACCTTAGAATCAACAGCTTTGTCTATCTATATTCTAGGCCAACAAAACCACGTGGAGTAAGATTTTCTTTCCTTTATTTTCCAACAGTAGCTTCTTACATGAAAGAACTCACACATTTCCCAGAAGAGTTTGACTGTTCTAAACAACATGTATTATTATTTTTACCATTATTATTTTCATCTGTTAACATTTCCTGTTAGACTCCAAAAGCCATCTAAAATATCAAAGAAATTCAATGCCTGGTGTCTTATTTATCAAAATGCACCAAATAAAAGAAAAAAACCTGTAGTTTTCAGCACATTACTGCTTTTCAGAGGATATTAAGGAGGAAACAAGACAAGGAGAGAGCCACTTCACCATTACAAGTTTAGACCTTTAGTTTTATTACTCTGTTCTTTTTATTTTTCCTTTTAGTTCAACTAGGGATTTCCAGCCTTTTGAAAATCAAACTGATAACCCAATTCAAAGAAAGTAATGTATAATCCACAAAGCTAACTTATTGGTTGATACAAGGAGGGGCAAGGCATACTTTACGAATTATGTAAGTTTGAAACTTTTGAAGACTACAATGTGTTGAATAAATACAATTAATCAATTTTAATCATTTATTTCTTTCTTCAAGTCACTGATTATGTAGTATATACATCTTAATGTATTTTACTGGCAATTCCCTAGATTTCTCCTGACCTTCTAGCCTAATGATTTAGCCAAACACAAATCCACTCCTATTGAATATACTCTGTATTTCTTTATCATGTTCATAATTACATCATGAATGATATTCATTTGTGTTTCTGAAAACATGATACTCGATATTCATGTATGTAACAGGAATTTATTGAGCATGAACTATGAATCAGGCACATAGAAAGATGACCATGACAAATCTTTTCTATTTTGAGCAGTCTGAAAGGGAAGGTACATAAATAAATTTCATAGTTCAGTTAATGCACTAAAAAAGTAAAATTTTGTAGTTTCAGGGATAGCTTCATGGCAAAGGAGAGATTTAAGCTGATTTTGAAAAACAAGTAAGAGTTTGCAAGACAGTTAGAGAAAGTAAGAGCTTCCAAGCAGAGAAAGCATTGAGGAGAAAATGTAGTTTTGTATGGCTTGGGGAGCTCTTGAAGGAGTAATGGGAGACGCTTATGGAAAGAATACAGAGTGCCCCCAAACCATCCCTAACGTCATTATACTTAGGGATAATAGAAAATTGTAGTTAAATGTATCTTTACAAAATGTTCATTACAAAATTTTACAAAGAGGTGGTCAACACATAGAGAATATTTTATAAAATTTTGTAATGAATATTTTGTAAATAAAGGTATATTTAGCTATGATTTTTTCATTTTCCCTGTGTATGATGACTTTATGGGTGACTATTGAGACACTCTGTATAAGCCAGTTGATGGTTGAGAATAGCTGAATAGCATTTTTTACTTTTTCTGTGAGTTTCTTTCTTTTTTTTTTTTTTTTTCTCTTGAGAAAGAGTCTTACTCAGTTACCCTGGGTGGAGTGTCATGGCATCATAGCTCACAGCAACTTCAAACTCCTGGGTTCTAGTGATCCTCTTGCCTCAGCTCCCAGATAGCAAGGACTACAGGCATTCTCAACCACATCCAGCTAATTTTTCTATTTTAGCAGAGATGGGTCTCACTTTACTCAGGCTAATCTTGAACTTTTGAGCTCAAGCAGGCCTCTCACCTGCACCTCCCAGATTGCTAGAATTACAGGCAGGAGCCACTGTGCCTGGCCAGCTTTTTCTGTGTTATATTCATGATATCTTCATTTCTACCTGGACTTTTCTCAAAAATCAGTTTAAAGCCTCTAAAACATGAGCACATTCCTTGAAAACATTTCCTTCTTAGTTTTCTATAATTTTAATGTTTTCATCCTTTAGTATTTGAGTCAAATCTTTTTTTATTAATTCCTCTATATCATCAGTGTCCACTCACCATATCCTACTTCTTTCTGATTTTAACCTTACCTCTCACATTTTTCTGCACAAGTTCTTTAAGAATGTCAAAGTCAATTAACATATATTTCAGGTTTCTGATTGGCTGCATTAATATTCTGAAGAGAATTTGTGCCAGGAAGGTAGCCTTTGGTAGATTTTTTGAATGTCAAGTTTTCAAAATACATTCAGTGATATGTAATTCAAACATGAATTTTGATAGAAAAGAAATTGAGTAGAAAAATATCCTTTAATTTAGTTGATTTCCTCTATTAGGGGCCTAGCTGCTCAAAGTTCAAGGCCCTAGTGTAGGTATCACCGTCCTTTGATTGTAGTTTATATGAATGGCACCATTTAAAAAGGAAATAACCTTGGAAATTCTGGGGTTTTATAAAAACTAAAAATTATACCATAACTCTAATTTTCCACTCAAAGTTCCAAAACATTTATACACACAATTTGGTCTAAAAACAAATTTACCAACTGTTGCCATCTGCAGGATTCAAAAACTGTTGGCCCAAACATAAAAGCATTTCACCTCCTTACCCTCATCATACTCAACCAAAAATGGCCAAAACTCTCCTGCAGCAAATTTAAAATATATATAAGAATTGAAGCTGAACACGTGACATCGAGCACAGCTGAGCAAGTTCTGTTCTAAAACTCTCCAGGGTCTGCTTGTGCCATTTGTTGTGACAAACAGCAGGACCCCTAAGTTAACCTGTGTTTCAGGGCATTGATGGTAGCCCTGGATTCCCTTCACTTCTGATATTTGTTGGATCTGGCCTGCTCTTTTTGTTATGATCATATATATATGTGTGTGTGTGTACAAATTATACATGTGTGTACATAAAACATTATATGTTTTCGAGAATCCTCTTTTGATGAAATAGTCATAAAGTTTTATCTGAAGGTATCCAGATATTATATAAATGATAAGGTTAATAATGTTTTTTTTTTTCTTTCTTTATTTATTTTTAATTAATTAATTAATTTATTTATTTATTGTGGATAAGGGGTGGGGAAAGAAGGCGGGGGAAGAGGTGCGTGACAGGGTCAGGCCAGTGGCATGGTACCACATTGGCTGTATCTAGGTAGAGACAGTTTTAGGCCGGGCCTTCCTGAGTCGTTGCTATGTGCGGAAGTAGCTCAATGGATCTACTTCTAGTCAGGCTCGGGAAGTTGCACTAGGCCTCAGGCACATGGCAGGGCCCAACAATTCCCTCTTTTGTTTTTTGTATGGCGGAAAAACATAGCCCCTGTCTTAGGTTGCCTGCTC
>CAUYPK010109398.1:0-25373 GCA_963574355.1 Loris lydekkerianus
ATAGAACTGATAGCAAAGTGGGTTCGTGATGCATGGGAAGAGATTCCAGAGGAAATGGTGCAACGCGCCTTCAAGAAATGCGGCATTAGTAATGCGATGGATGGCAGTGAAGACTGCACTTTGTATGAGACCGACAGCAGTGATGATGATATCTCAGAACTCAGTGATGATGACAATGTCTATGCTGATACCCTCACATCAGATACAGCTGAAGCTCTGTTTGGGCATACAGATGATGAGGATGAGGAACCTACTGATTCCTCAATTATTGTAATTGTTTTGGGTATATATTTTTATTTTTGAAATTCACCAGTGGCTGCTGCATTTTCCACCTCGGCTTATACTCAAGTCACTATGTTTTCCCAGTTTTTAGGGTAAAATTAAGGGGGTCGGCTTATACTCGGGTCAGCTTATACTCAAGTATATATGGTATTTTATTTTAGGAGCTCAACGTATATTTTATATCACTGTATACCTTGTTGTTCTCAATGTATTATCATGTACTAGTTTGTCTGATCTCTATCCTTTCTTTCTTGAGACAACTGATAAGAAAGGCTATTTTCAATTTTTCTAGAATTATTATTACAAAATATGTGCTCCATGATTTAAGTTTGAAATGTCATGACACATTATAGCAGCATGTATCAACCCATTGAATAATAAAATTGACTGCCATATCAACTTAAAAAATTATCTCAGAATGATAATTCATAGAATTAAGATGTACTGAATACTCAGTGAAGGTGACAGAAGGTGCTTCTCTTATAATATTTAGACACCAGCATGAGGCTCTCTATTAACACTCTGTCGTCTCCCATCTATAGGATCATATTTACATGTCATATTCTGCTTTTGTTTTTCCTAACCAATGCTTGTTGTGAGGAGATGATGGCCAAATCAGTGAACAAAAGAAGGATATCAAGAATAAAATATGTCATGCAAGAACACCCTTTTATTTATACATACAATGCTTTGCACAGCATTATCATTGATTTGTGTGCTCACTAAGCATATAGCTCTATTACTATAATGTGAGCAAATTGCCTGTAATTCACAGTCCTAGGAACACATATCTATAATTTGGGTCAAAATATGTCTGCTCCCTCTAATTTACTATAAACCCTTATTATAGTAGTTCTAGTCACACTGGAAGTTTCTGAGTTTTCATCTTCACTGCCTACTCTTAGAACTACAAAAAGAGAAAATAAGTGGAGAGTAGTTCAAAGCTTTGGGTGAGATTCATACAACCAGGAGTTGGAATGCTTTGGAACATTTTCAGAAAAAGTTAGCTTGCCTGAACTCATTATTAATATAATTGGGCATTGTATTCGTTATAATAAATCGGATCTGGAATTTGAAGTAAGGAAGACCTGTGTGCAAACTCTTGCTCAGCTAAGAACTAATTGTTTCATGAAGGGAAAGATGTGAGATGGCTTCAGTTTCTTCATTTGTGCCATGAATGCCAAATTTGTGACAATATCATGAAAATATATAATTAGATGCTTAGCAAAGTACCATCACATTGTAGGTGCTTACAAATTTTGAGTTCCCATACTTTGTTGTGTTGGATCTTGCTTCAGGGGGAAAAAAAAAGTACTTGCTAACTGTGGCCAAAAATGGCCAAAATTTTTGCCCTTCTATCATCCATATCGTCTCACCCAAAGGTACAATCTGTTTTCTTACTTCCGGATTCTGGGTTGGCCTTGTGACTTACTTTGGCCAATGGGATCTCAGCACATGTGATGCAAGCTTAAAAAGTAATCTCTGTTGCTGAACTTGGAATTGTGAGACCACTGCATCACCATAGGAAGCAGCCCAATACCCCTGTTGGAGGATGAGAGGCCATACAGAGGAGAATCGAGGCCCTCCGTCTTCCTGTCACTCAACAACTGATGGTCAACCAGCCACATCAGCAGCACAGCACTGGCCCAGACCAGCAGAATCACCCAAATGACCCAAAGAATTATGAATTAAAGAAAATGATTGTTGTTTTAGCCATAAAGTTTTGTAGTACACAGGAAAAGCTAACTGACATACAAATGAAATTTCTTATGCTCAGAATTCCGATATGGTAATGCACGACACATTTCACCTTTCTTCTCCTCCTCCTCCTTCCCGCTCCTCCTCCTCCTTCTTCATTCTGCAAATTTGGAAGAAATAGAAATTGCAGCGGAGCTTTTAGATGTGGCTAATAAAGCTGTAGGCCCAATCTGTCCATAGTATGTTAAGGCCAATGGGAAGGGAACTCTGGCTGTTGCCATGGAAAGAAGCAACCATTGATGAAGGAGAGAGAAGTGATGTCTCAAGGGGCTGATTTACAGGAGGAGTCAGGTCAGCAATCTATTACAGGCATGAACCACCACTTTAGCCAAAGAACGTGCAATGCTGCCACAAAGGCAGGAGTGAATCTCAGCAGAACTATTCCTACAAACATCACACCTGTTGGAAACAACTGAAGTAAAGGGGTAATGTGGGGAATATGGTGTCTGGGCCACCTGTGCACTTAGGGCCTTCCTCCCTAGGAATCAGGTCCTGGATCTGGCATTCCATGAGGGAGATGTGAATAAACACAGTGAAACCATGACACTGAAACCAGGGAATGTTAGTTGCATTGCTTTCTATATATTTTCTGCTTTCATTTTTATTTTTATTTTTCTTTGACACAGAGTCTTACTTGGTCACCCTCAGTAGAGTGCTGTCACATCACAGCTCACAGCATCTACAAACTCTTGAGCTTAAGCAATTCTGTTGCCTCAGCCTCCAAAGCAGCTGGACTAGGGCGCCCACCACAATGCTTGGCTTTTTTTTTTTTTTAGAGACAAAAATCTCATTCTGGCCCAGGCTGATCTCAAACCTGTGAGCTCAGGCAATCCACTCGCCTTAGCCTCTCAAATGCTGGGATTACAGGCATGAACCACCACTTTAGAGTGATTGACATAGAACAGGTGGAAAATGGCCGAAGTTAGTTTGCATTTGGAAGAAATTAACAAGCTTAATTCTAAGAAGCTGGGACAAAATTAGATGGCAGGAATGAGGATGAAGGCTGATGGTAAGGACTTTGTAATAGGAAAATTGATATAAAGGAACAAAAGTTGTTTGTGTGTAGTAGTTTATCACAAAAGAACACAGGGCCTGGGTGCTTTTATCAACAATGTCACTTTTCAAGGACTTCAACTACCAGCCTATGGGCGACAGTATATTGATCATCTTTATTTCCTCCTCAATCCATGGATATCTAAACCCAAAGACTTCCAGCCCTCAGTATAGAGGAGACATTCCCACTCAATGATAGTATTATCTGAATACAGTTGGATCAACTAGGCCAGCAATAGTTTGTCTAATGAATTATCTATTATAATGCATTAGTGGAACATCATATATATTTATGAGAGTAAATTTTTATTTGTTTCCTTTCAGTATTCAACATTATTTTGAAGTATTTGAACAATGCAACAAAAAAGGAAGTAAATATTACGTAAGAAAAAATAAAATCATTATTTATTAAAGATACTTGTTCACATATCTGGAATTAGTTAATTAGTTTAAGATATAATATTTAAAATATTTATACTGGCAGCCAAAGCTATGAGATACTTAGGAACAAACTAATTAAGGAATATATAAGGTTCATGAAAAATAAACTTTTCCTGAAGGGCACAACATATGACCTGAATCACTGAAAAGATACTACCTTCCTGGATGAGATAACTAAAAATTGTAAAGCTGTCAGTTTTGCCCAAATCATCTTATAACTGTGACGCCTCTCATATGAAAATACTAATGTAGTTTTTAAAAACTTTGACAACTTGAAAATAACCTTTAATTGGAAGAATTTAAATTCAGAAAATAGGCAATAGAATTGTGAATGAAAATACTGAGAACTTTGATAGATCTAAAAATTTAATGTACAGCTAGAGTAATTAAAATAGCATGTTGTCAAAATCAGGAATGGATAAATCATTAGAAAATGATAGAAATTCCAGGGATCTAACCATGTTTGTATAGATTGTATATTTCATAAAGATTGCATTTCTAACCAAAGAGGGAAGGAGATGGATTATTTAATAATTGGTTTGGCATATGGAAATAAAATTAAGAATAACCCATAACCTCTTAAGTGATGTCAGACACAAAAACATTCTTACTAGATTAAATGTTTGGGTAGGAGGGGGGAGTGAGCACAACACAAAAACCCTTGCAGTACATTTTTATAATTTAGGTGTAGGGACAACTTGTTAAAGCAGGATAGGAAGGTTCAAAACAAGCAATGGAAAATGGACAGATTTGACTAAATAAAAATGGTTAATTTCTGTTTTAAGATAAGCCATAAACTGGGACAATATTAGTAAATTATATTCTAGACAAGGAGTTCATAAACATGACATGTAAAGAATCCCTACAAATCAATATTTAAAGCTTTATCCTTTAAAAAAATATGGCAGGGAGTGTGTGCCAGCATTACACAAAGGAAGGAATGTAAGTCAACAATAACCTGACATGTCCTTTTGCCAGCAAAGAAATGAAACGCAAAAGTTTGAAGACTCATGAAAATGTTCTAAAATATTAGTAACTTTTTAAAGTATTAATTATTTTATTTTTTACAGATGTATAAACTAGGTATATAATTTGACCTATATGTGTAATATTTTATAGCCTTTCCTTGCAAAAAGCTGCTTGCTTTTGTAAACACTACCCACTTAAAAATTGAGTTAATTTAATGTACCTAGATAAAGTAATGGAAGCAAGATGAAATCTTCACTCGGATCTCAAAAAACCAAATTGATCTTGAAGTTTGTATCTCTCACTGACCTAATCCCTGAATTATTTGGGTTACCAATTTTCAGTGGGATAAATACTGAAACGGAGAGAAAGCATTTAGGAACCTTTATGGCAATTAGAGAAAGTAGTTTTATACCCATTGAATCTCATCATTGAAGACTGCAACTTGTGTTTTTCATTCCATTTCCTCTTAGCAATTCATTCTTATATTTTATAAAGGAAGTATTCCTTTTCTTCCCCATTTCTCATTTAATCTTTCAGCATAGTAGGTGGGGTGTAGGGAATGGTGAGGAGAGACAGAGTCATGCAAGGCCAAGGGCAGGGCTACTGGTGGGGGGAGGCTGGTGACATGGAGTGAGTAAGTGTAATGATTGAGCAGATCAGTAAATATACTAAAAATAATTACTAAATTTAATTACTCTAGCAGGTTTTTTACTGTCAAAGAAGATATTTGCAATCATGAAAAGAGAGCAAACTAGTGAAAACACTATTATGTTGAATTGAAACTGGAGATGTCAGTAGGAACCATTATTTTTCTAATAAATGTGTACACAGATCAAGAATAGTGATATATAAATATTACACATGTACATAAATTTTTCTTTATGTATATTGTACATATGCATTTTATAAAGCACTTGTATATGTTATATATTATATATAGTATATAACTGTATTTACATCCATATATGTATTATGTGTAATTATATGTACATATTGTATATAGCTATATGTACATATATTATGTATGTATTATAACTATTCAATATGTTATGTATCTATTTAACATATTATGTCCATATAACATATATTATTATATAATCATGTATTATGTGATAATAAAATATTTAACTCTTAACAGAGAAATTATATTATTATATTATATTATATTATATTATATTATATTATATTATATTTTGTCTAGCTCTGCCCATTGAGAGGGCCTGTTACTAATAATAGTTATGTGTTCAGCTCAATTTTTTTTCTTTTTGGAAAGTAACAATGCTAAATACTTGCTTAATTGAAAGAGATTCTCACTGACCATCTAAGGAAAAGATGCCATCACATCAGGGCTTCTGGAGAATAATGACTGCCACATCCACCTTCCCTTGGAGGCTGTATCAGATTAGATTTGAGAAGGAAAGGGTAGGGAAATTTATCAAGAAGCATTTTTGGAAAGACTTAGGACGGGAGAACCAGGATTCTTCCAGCACTGAGGTAGCAGAATGAAGAGCAAGATACAGTGACAGCCCCTGGCTGACCTCAGGGCCCTGGGAGGAAGTTTATTGAAATGAGACAGTTTCTAGAGAGAGGGCTGTGACTTGCTCCCGGAAGACAGAACCCAATCACTCTTATATTGTGAGGCGTGGGATTATAGAGCCCCCTGTGCAATCAAAGATTCAAGATGTGTGGTTTTAACAGCATCCTTCATTTGACATCCATGTACTCCTCCTAAACTCTCCTGCTGGCTTCTGGTGCTATTTCTTCTGGCTCTGTATTATACAGGTCAACCTTGTACCAACATGGCTATAGAATAGGGATAAGCAAGGATATTACGTCAGGTAGACGACAGGAAGCAATTTTATGGTAGTATAAAAGAATCAATAACATTGGGTTGGGATGCTTTGAAGCAGACAAGGCAAAAATGAACGTCAGCAGTCAGAGAGGAGAGTGGAAGATCTCTGAAGATACTTATCATCCTCATTCAGGCTCTGCTGCTAGGCTCTGTCCTAGGACAAGTCTTTTGAAAACACTCAAGAAGTTTACATTTTTAGGACTTGCTCAAATTTTGAGCTAAGACATTCCTGTGATAAACTCAGAACCTTCCTTTTCTGGGCTCTGCCTGTGAGTTCTAAGTTGAATTTCTGAGTGAGAGATAATAGTTCCAAGCATCCTCAAAAACCTCTCTCCGGGCCTTTTACTTCCAGAGAAAGAGAAACAAGCGTTAGCTAGAACATGGGACAGATTTTGACAATTGATAGAGGTCAAAACCCAGAATTCTAATGAACTAGTTGCATTTGCAAAAGCATATTACATATTGCAAATGTTCTGTTCCTAGAAATTTTTAGAATTTACATTTCTGTGAAAGAGAAGTTATCTTAGTCCTTTTTGGCTGCTATAAAAAACACCTTAGTCTGAGTAAATTATCAACAACAGGAATATATTGCCCACAGTTCTGGAGGCTGGCAAGTCCAAGATCAAGATGACAGCAGATTAAGTTATCTGGTGAGGTCCCTATTCAGATTCAGTATCTGGTGAGGTCCCCATTCCTCAGGAACCCTCTTGCCACATCCTGGAGGGGCAGAAGGGCAAGGCGGCTCCTTCTACCTCTTTTATAAAAGCACTAATCTCACTTATGAGGGTGGAGCCCTTAAGTCCTAATCACCTCCTAAAAGACCTGCCTCTTAAACAAGCAGGAGTAGCCGTACCAAACCAGTTAACCGTGGCTAATGCTTAAGGGAATACAAATCATAAATGTTGCCATCCAGTAGGCTAAAACATCACTGAAATTCTCAATAAATGGTTCCATCTGCTTGCTTGCTGAATTGTTTAGGCCAGACTGAGTTTTTCCTCCCAATCGCTCAACAGTTGCTACTTAATTTAGACATTTTTAAATGTCTCAACAATCCAACCAAGTGTAAAGAAATAGCTTCTTCTTTTGCCTTTATTTCCTGTCAATCACTCAAAACCCAGTAAAATGCATGGAGAGGATGAGTTAAGATTGTATAAAAGTGTCCAGAAGACAGAGAGTTTGAAATTTTAACGTTTTTTTCTAAACATGTCTGTAATATTTATGACCTCAGCCCCTCCCCTAACAGCTGGGGACCTTTGCAGTGAGACCCTAGCACTGAGAAAGAATGAATTGCATCTTACAATTCCGGTGGTTTATACTCACCACTTAAATGTACTCTAACATCTGTTCTTTTCCTGTGTTTCTAGTTTCATCTGTTCTCTGCCTCCAGCCCTGAATGGTGTTTGCTTCAACACCCCCACTGCCATCTCCTTGCATTTCTCTGAATGTGCTTTGATGTGTCAAGTCTCATGGCTCTGCTCGGACTGTTCCTGTTGTCTAAAATTCCATAACCACCCTATGCTTCTGGAAAATTTATGTTCATCTTTTAACTGTACTTTTTCCCTTAAACCTTATCTTGCCCTTATTAAGAAACGACTACTCCCTTATCCGTGGCCTCCATGTCACCTTGCTTATGTCTCTATCAGGCTCGAAATATTTACTAATATTTGTATCTCTCTCCTCAATCAAAACATAAGCTCCTGAGGACAACTTAGATGTTTTCTTTCTCCTTTATTGCCAAAGACTGGAAAAATGTATGAGCTCAACAACTTCTTGCTTGTTGAATGAATCAATGTACAATTGATTGAACTAGTTCCCAAAAAGAAAATGTTCCTCAGGCATCAACTTGAACTCTATCCTTTTTCAGAATAACTACTTGTCTTCATATAAAATAGTGATAGGATTGGACTCCATCTGTTTGCTATTTATCTGTTTGGCAAACAATTATTAAGTACCCAGTTTGCAAGAACTGGAAATTCTGAAATCAAAAAAGACATTCTACTTATAAGTTACTCCCCTTCTGTTGACTACCGTTCAAATTTTAGACTTCTTAAGAATCTCTTGGAGTTCTAGACTTTTTTTATGGCAAGTTTCAGTATCATTGAAAAACATGAGACTCCCATATTTATCTCTTTGTCTCATTTTGAACAAGAGACAGGTATATTCAGCTGCCTACTCAACATCTCTGATTGGATATGATATCCTAGCACCTCCAACTCATCTCGCCCCAAACTGCGCTCATTCTCTCACTCCTGCCCTTCAATCTGCTCCTTCAAGGGTTCCATTTCAGTGAATGACAACATTGTACAAGGTGGGTGACTCCTTCTCTCTCACCTTCCACATCCAATCACTCATCAGGCCTCATTTTTAAGTCAGAGAGTTTTGACATGTACTTTACATATAAAAAATGCATTTTAGGTAAATATATTTTTTAAGTATATGGTTCAATGAGTTTTTTTTTTTTTTTTTTTTTTTTTTTGCTTCTTACAAGAGACATACTTTTTTTCATATATTTTTTATTTCAGGTCAATGTGAGGGTACAAAAAACTAGGTTACAATGTTTGTATTTGTTAGGTAGAGTCCCTCTTGTAGCTGTATATTGCACCCAAGAAGTGTGCCATACACCCTTACCTTGAACTTTGATGAACACGTGTGTATGTATACCCAGGTAATTATGGCTCCAATTAAAACAATAAAACATTTCCATTCTTTCACAAAGTTTCCTTATGGCCCCTTGCAGTGAATTCACCGCCCTCTCCAATTCACCCCACACCTGTTACACAGAGTAGACACAAAGTTCATGTGCAGTTTTAAATAGTTTAACACAGTAAATTGCCCAGGAACTTTACAGACACCCTGTGTATATTACCTACATGTAATCACACAGTACATGGTCATTTCCATGGACTTCTTTTACTTAGATGAGTATTTTCAGGTTCATCCACCTTGTTGAATATATCAGTAGTTTGTTCCTTTTAAATGTCAAGTAACATTTCATTGTATGATGGAATGATATATAACTGTGTGACAGTTATATGTGATATAATTGTCGATACAATCTGGAATCATTTATAGTATAAATAACATAAATGTAAACTTTTTAACAAATTTTCATCCTTATGTTTTGTAGGTATATGTCTTCATTTTGGAGAGTCAAATATCTGGAAGTGGAATTGGTCAGTCATATGTTAACTGAATATTCACCTTTGCAAGAAACTGCCGAATGTTTGCCAAACAGATGTATCATTCACACTTCCACAAGAATTCTGGTTGCTCCCCATCCTCATCAACACTTGGTATTGTCAGTCTCTTTGACTTTAACCATTCTAGTGGGTGCAGAGTGCATTTTTTATGTTCTTATTGGCTATTCTTTTTTTTTTTTCTAAACTGTCATGAAACTTTTTGCCCCAACATTTCATCGTTATTTAAACACTCTGGATACAGCATGCAAATCTTTTCTCTTAGTCTATGGCTCAACTTTATGTGTGTGTGTGTGTGTGTGTGTGTCTGTGTATATATATATATATATATTGTTGTTGTTGTTGTTGTTGTTGTTGTTTTTTGTTTTTTCTTAAAGTCTCACTCTGTTTCCCTGGGTTGAGTACTGTGGCATCATCATAGTTCATAGTGAACTCAAACTCTTAGGCTCAAAAGATTCCCATGCCTCAGCCTCCCAAGTAACTGGGATTACAGGCTCCCACCATGATGCCCAGCTAATTTTTCTATTTTTAGTAAAGATGGAGTCCTGCTCTTGCTCAGGGTGGTCTTGACCTCCTGAGCTCAAGCAATCCACCTGCCTTGGCCTCCTAGGGTGCTAGGATTATAGGTCCGAGCCACCATGCTTGGCCTCAACCTTACATTTTCTTAATTTTGTCTCTCTTGAAAAGCAAGAGGGACAAAATTTTCCTTCCTTCCTCCACTATATTCCTTTCCTGCCTTCCTCTCTTTATTTCTTTTTACTTATGTAATATTTAGAGGACCATATCATTAACTAAAAATGAAGAAAGTTTGATTCCAATATATATGGCTTTCATTTCTTTTTATTACCTTACTGCATCAGCAAATACCTGTAATACAAAGTTAAATAAGAGTGGTAAGAACAGCTTTGCTTCCAATTTAATGAGAAACAATGTGATAGATGACCAGTATATGTGAGTGTGAGCAGCCCTGGAAGTGACAAGGTAAGTGGGAAGAACACGGTGACAGTGCTAGGTCAGAATAGGCAGAGCCTAAATACTGGTGATCTTGCCCTCTCCATTTGCAAGATGGGTGTACTGTGATACTTATTAAAAGGAGAGATGATCCTTTTAATCATCTGGGAAGATTAAGTGTATTTTGACTAATTAATCCCCACTTCCAGAAGGAAAATGTAGAACCAAATTGAAGCTTATATGAAGCCACCACTATCTTGATTCTAAAACCAGAAAAAGATATTACCAGACTAGACGATTAGAGGTCAATATTCCACATCAAAACAGAATTTTAAACTCTTAACAAAATATTTACAGATCAAATATAGCAATATATAAAAAGTTTTATTAGTAGTAAATGAAATTTATTTCATGACCACATGCTTAGTTTAGCATTCAAGAATAAATCTCTCTATTAACAGAAGAAAAGAGGAAAAGTGGTAATTATTTTAATAGATGCAGAAACAGCAAAATTTAATGCGTATTCATGATAAAGTCTCTACACAGTAAGGATAGAAGGTAACTTTATCAATCTAAGAAAAAAACGTAATAAATCTACAGCTACCATCATACTTTATGGTAAAAGACATAACATTTTCTCATTCCTTTACACATAAGAAGTGTATGCCTGTGTCTCTACCACTTACCTTGTCACTTCCATGGCTGCTCACACTCACATATACTGGTCATCTATCACATCGTTATATGGCCCAAGGTCCATGCAAAACAAATGACTCTAGTGAACATGCTAAATGGAAGTTTCCTCCTGGGAAGCATTCATATTTTCAAGTTGTCCTGGCAAAATGCCCCAGAAGCAGTATGGTATAGTATTTTAGGCTTAGCATCAGAAAGTCCAAGATTCAGAATCAGGGATCCTAACTTACCCTTATGACCTTGAGTAAATTACTTATCTTCTCTAGGTCTCAGTTTCTTCATTTGTAAAGTGGGAATGTAATTATCTGTCTTGCCTGGCTTATTGGTTTATTTGGAACATGAGATAATATAATATGAATAAGATTTGTTACCAAAGAAATTGGGATGGAATTATAACTGCATCAAGACTATGGAGTTCTGTTTTCACTGTCAGCACCCCTCTTTAATGTTCTAAGAGTACAAAGATACCCACAGAGTCTAAAGCGAGCAAAAATATATTGAGTCACTCAGACATTCACACTATTCACTTTTGATAATCCTAAAACCTGGATTGAACTAGTTGGTGATTACTAACTTTCAGAAGGATGTTATTTCATCATAGCAAGTACTGATACCTCGTTGACTATGGATATCCACAGAACCTACATACACATTTTCTATTCACATCAAGTTTCTGGAAAAATGGGAAGTTTTCTTGTTATAAAATGTTTGCTTCTCCCAGATAATGATGACTTTTAGGCAAGAAAGAGAATCTACAATGGAATTTCAGAGTACTTTAAAGCAGGTGGAATTTCCTGTGGACAAATTACAACATAAATTAGCAGACTAAAGTTTACTCTTTGGTTATTTGATGGAAGCCATTGGTCTAAGCAGAACTCATATGTTTACCTGTCCCTTGTCATACTGATATTTGAATTCTGTTCCTTACCCATCATATCTGGCTGACTATCTCAGAGATGGAGCATCATCAGAACTGATTCCCAGTATACTCTCACCACTCAGGAATTGGTCCAAAACTGGCTGAGCCAAATCATGTTGGGAGCTACATTCTAAGTTGCCTCTGATACCACTACACTGTTTCATTTACAGTCTCAACCTGGCTTTCAACCTTGATAAGGTACTCTTTCTGTTGTCACTTCCTATGATGAAGCCCCTATTTCTGCTTCTGTTGTCTCAGAGATCCTGAGTAAACTGCTGCTCCTAGTGTCCTTGGGTCCAACACCACCTACTTTGGCATAAGTCCTATGATCATTACTCCTACTGAATTCACATCAGCCTTGTGATAGAGACACAGGCCTACACTTGTTATGTGTAAAGGAAGGATGTGTATTTTCCTTAATTAATGGACACATTGTACAAATAGAAGACATATAAAAGGTGAAAATTTATGGCTGCATAGCATTCCATGGTAGACATACACCACAATTTGTTAATCCATTCATGGGTTAGTGGGCATTTGGAATACTATGCAGCCATAAAAAGGATGGAGACTTTACATCTTTTATGTTTACATAGATGGAACTGAAACATGCTCCTTTTAGTAAAGTATCTCAAGAATGGGGGGGAAAGTATCCAATGTACTCAATACTATTATGAAACCAATATATAAAAACCAATATATAAATTATTCATATGACTGATAAAACACAACCATAGTCCAGAAAGAAGGAGGAAGAGGAGGGAAAGGGGAGGGGATGGGGGAGATCCGGAGGAGGGAGGGTAGCTGGTGGGACCTCACCTATTGCGTACAATGCAATGGTACATTTCAGAACTATTAAGAGTAGAGACATTTGTCTTACCACAACAAATAAGTAAGTGAGATGATGGTTATGTTAATCAGTTAGATGTAAGCATTCCACATTGCATATCAAATCAGCACATTGTACCCCATAAATGTACACAGTTGTGATTTAATAAAAAATAAATAAAATGTGCATGTTTAAATGTACAGGTGAAAATTATTATTTAAAAATATTCACCCAGGGCGGTGCCTGTGGCTCAGTGAGTAGGGCGCCAGCCCCATATACCAAGGGTGGTGGGTTCAAACTCAGCCCCAGCCAAACTGCAACAAAAAAGTAGCCAGGCATTGTGGCACACACCTGTAGTCCCAGCTACTCGGGAGACTGAGGCAAGAGAATCACCTAAGCCCAAGAGCTGGAGGTTGCTGTGAGCTGTAACGCCACAGGACACTACCTAGGGTGACAAAGTGAGACTCTGTCTCTAAATAAAAATAAATAAAATTAAATTAAATTAAAAATAAAAATATTCACCCCAGTAGCCATTACCTGGTTGAAGGAATAAAACATTGCTGACATCCCAGAAGCCTCCCTGAGCGACCCTCTAAATCACAGTCCCCTTCCTCCTCACGACATAGTGCCTTCTGACCATGGTGATAGCTTCCTCACTTCCCATTACAGTTTAGATTAGGGCTCAGTAAACATTTTTATGAAAATCCTAGGTAGTAGAAAATTTTGGACTTAAAGGACTACATATGGTCTCTGTCTCAACTTCTTTTTTGTTTTTGTTCTTTTCTTGCTCTTTTCTTTGGAATTTTTTTCATGTGTTTTTAACAACCCCACGGGGAGAAGTTTGCTGATCTCTGGTTTATCACTCTCCCAGAGATATTGCTTTAGTTTTCCCATCTCTTCAAAAAATTTGTAAATAAATGGAATGATAACTGAATATTCTTTACAACATGATGTTTGTAAGATAATTTATGTTATTGTATGTAGCCATACTTCATTTATTTTCATTGCCATATACATTCCATTGCCAGAATTTACCAATAGTTTTCTATCCATTCTACAATTAATCTTTGGATTTTTTAAAAGATTTTACTTTTACAAAAAATGTTACTATGAATGTTTTTGTATGTACTCTGAGGCACAAGCAGAAGTATATCTGGACTATATATTAAATACTTTGGGGCAGAATTGCTAAGTCTGTTGTCCACTTTATAACTATTTTCTGACATAGTAGGGAACATTGTCACTCACACAAGCAGCGTACTGGCATTGCCCTTGGTTCAGGTTCTCTGCAACTCTTGGCACTGACAATAAATGGTTTTAATTTTTGTCAATCTGTTTCTACTTTGAATTCCCTTCATTTCTAATTATGGTTTTCACTTTTATTTCCATTAATGCTAATGACATCAAGCACAGTTTTGCTAAGGTCATTGGTCATTTGAATATTCCATATGGGAATGTGTCTATTGAAGTCTTTTCTCAATGGGCACTGTTAGGGCTCAGAACAAACTACCCCTAAATATGGCATGTTGCCATACTGAGTATTTTAAATTTAAGTAAATTTAGAAAACCACAGAAGTAGAAAGTTGTCTCTAACCTTCTCCTACTCTTTCCATTTAAAGCAGGCCATAGAAACTGTAAGAGAAAGGAAAAATAGCTGGGCATTGTGGCAGGCACCTGTAGTGCCACCAATCAGGAGGCTGAGGCAAGGGATCCCTTGAGCACATGAGGTTGCTGGGAGCTACAAGGCCATGACACTCTACCCAGGGAACAGCGTGAGACTCTGTCTCAAACAAAAAAAAAAAAAAAAAAAAAAAAAAGGAGAAGGAAAAAACAAAACTTTGATAGAAAAAATTCCCTTTCCATTTGCCTGCTCTCCCCTGAAGCAGGCTGTAAAATCTCATTTATCTTCCCCTGAAGTAGGTCATAAGACTTTTCATTCCAGAGGGATTCTCCGTATACCCCAAGGAAAGGAATGTCCTTATTGGTGAAGACACAGAAATTTTTTTTTTTCTTTTTTTGAGACGGTCTTCGTCTGTTACCTCAGGCTACAGTGCTGTGGAGTCATAGGTCACAGCAAACTCAAATTCCTGGGCTGAAGGAATCCTCTTTTCTCAGCCTCTCAAGTAGCTGGGACTACATGTGTGCACCACCATGCCCTGCTGATTTGTCTGATTTTTTTTTTTTTTTAGTAGATCCTGGGATCTCAGTCTTGCTCAGGTTGGCCTCGAAATCCTGAGCTTAAGCAATCCAATTGCCTTGGTATCAGAGTGCCATGATTACAGGCCACTGCACTTGGCCACAGAAAAGAATCTTAACAAACAAGCTAGATTTGTTAACTGTCCACTTCTTCATCAAATATACCATAAAAATTCACAGAATTCTCTGTTTCTTTGTATCTTCATTTTCTTATGAAGTCTCTCATAACGCATAAAAGTCATTGAATAAATTTGTAAGCATTTTTCCTGTTAATCTTTGTCAGCTTTATTTTAAAAATGCTTACATTTTTAGACTCTGCCATGGACCTTAAGAGGGTTGAGGAAAACTTTTCTACCCTACTGTAGTTTATTGTTTTCTTTTTGATTTTTAGAATTTTAAAATACATTCTAGATTATAAAGTGGGGTTTGGGGCGGGAGGGGATTCACAATAACTTCTGCTTCTTGTGTTTTGGGGTTCCCCCTTTTATGGTGTTTTTGATGAACAGGTGTTCTCAATTGCAATTTGGTGGAAATTGTTAAATTTTTTCATTATAATGCCCACTTTATGTATCTTATTTTAAAATTTGTGACAAATGAGTTTTGAAAGCGCCTGTAGCTAAGAAGCTAGATTACAGGACCCATGGCAAAGGAGCCGGGAAAGCACCTTCTCTGTGTTTTCATCCCTTGTATGAGGTCATCGTATGTACAAGCTCACCTTACCAACATTCATGTGGCCAAGGATGACCATATGTGACAGAATTATCATGCTCTTTTCCCAAGGCCACTTCAAGTGCTTTGTCCCTCCCATGGATCAATCCTTCTTAAAGTCGTCACGTACTGGTTGGTTGATCATTGACACTGCCTTTCACATCCGACCTGAAAGATCTCCAGCTGGAGCTTTAGGACTGACTGATAGCTTTCATCTTCTCTTTTCTTTTTCACATCACAGTTTTCTCAATCCAATAAACCTGTTGACCCTCTCTGAACTTGACATGGTGGACCATCACATTTTCTTCTCTTTTGGCTTCTAGTATACCTGTTTTTTCTCCTATCTTCTGTTTAGTTTTTTTTCCCTGACCTTTTGCTACCAATCTTGACATCAATGGTTGGGGGTGGGGGTTGAACTTCTTTGAAAAATCTGTTGATTCTCTCCCGCAAAAAAATACATATAGGTAAATAAATACTATTTTCTGTAAAATTTCAGAAGTTATGTTCTCATTATCTCCTTCAGTCCTCTCACAACTGTCTTGTGAGAAAGATAAATTAGGTAAAATACTGATATTATTTCTGTTTGGTAGGTGGAATCAAGGCTGAGAGAGTTTAAATGACAGAATGAGGAAGATGGAGAAGGTAAGTGGTACGGAATGGGGTAAACCATGATGAATCAATGATCAAATCTGGTGGTTGATGAATCAATGATCAAATCTGATTGTTGTGACTCTAATTACAAATGGGTTAGTAGGGCAAATTAGTTGATAAGACTTTGTAGTGATGCAAAATGATTTTGTTATTTTTAATTAATTATTGTTTATTAAATCATAACTTTGTACATTGATGTATTTATGGGATTCAGGGTACTGCTTCGATATACGTGAAATGTTCACATTGAACTAAGTAACACATCCTTCACAATTATGCTCATTTCTTAATAGTTTTGAAATGTACCATTGATGCAAAATGATTTTAAATGCACTCAAGACAAATGGACGTGATTCCTGGGACAACAGCATTGACCTACACACCAGGTTATTAGTAGTTTTTCCGTCACATTATGTCCAGCTTCGTGATATTTTTCTAAATATTTGCACATATTATCTTAAGCTTCCTTTATTTTTAAAACCAATCTATCTCATTCTTGTTCAAATATTGTATTTCTTACATTAACCAAAAAGCATATTTTGGGGAAAGGAGTTTAGTCAGATGTGCAGAAAGATCCATATTATATTTCACTCTGCTGTTATAGCAACTTGTTACCAGAATTATTTATATGTGATGTGATATATTTATTAATTATCTAGTATTAAAACACTGTAAAAAATCCCTCAAGGTTAAATGTATACAGACAAAATGAAAGGTAATTCCAACAAGGACGTTATATAATGACTTTTCTTGGAATCATAAAATCTTGAGAACCAATATATGAATTTTTCCTGGGAAATCTGTGTTACGGTTTATAAATTACTTTCTAATCTATTTACTTTTGCTATTACTTGAGATTTTAAGTTTTTCTACAGAGATATTTCTCTTTGAGGGTTGTGGGAAAGCAGTTTGAGGAGAACTGGGAAGCTGCTGGCAGTGGGACAGGGATTAGATTATAAAAGTGAAGAAGGCTGGATGCTTTCTGTTGAAATAGACTGTTAAGAACTTTGTCAAAGAATGAACTCTTACTGTAACCCACACCTCATCTGTCACCCTGATGGGCTGAGGAAAAGTGACATTTACAAACTGAGAATGAAAGCACATCCATTTCACCAGTCTGACACCCTGATATAATAACTATTTACCTTGAGAAAGAGGCACTGAGATTTCCGATTCTTGTGAATCTTCTCACTTTGGCACTTATTTTCTCACTCTGTCAAACAGCCCCAGATTAATGGAACAATTTGTTCAACAAATCATATTAGTAGAATGTGCACCGGGTAAAGAGAGAGAGGCGGGGGAGTAGAAAATTTTTACTCATTCATAGCAGCGGTATCTCTGCAAATAAAAATGTAGTTATGCCTGACATTTACAGAGAGACAATGTGAAAGGGAGAGGGTGTAATGACTCCAGGCAGAAGAGAGACCACTTTGTAAGAACAGTAGTGCTCAAAGGGGAATAAGATAAAGTTACATATAACATCTAGATTGAGCTTCCTTCTAGAACATATTTGTCAAATACAGCAGGATATGCTGGTGTCAAAAAAAGAAGTTGCCATGAAAATTAAGCAACTTATGCTTTCTATGCCACACAGATATGTCCCTTTCCAATGCACGTGGGAAATCTTAATGATTACTGGGAACACCATGTTCCAGAAAATGATTCTGTTTCTCAGAAACAGATCATAGGTACAAGGGGGGAAACCTGAGATAGCTACATATGATTAAGATTGAGATTGTTAATTCTAGTAGGCATTCAATTCACATCTCAAAGGCAAACAAAACAAAATAAAATAAAATAATTGGCATGGGTTCAACATTTTGAATGTTTTATGCCTGTGTGCCAGAAGTTGAATGAATGTTTAGACTATACAGAGCCAATAAATATCACTTACAACAAATCATGTTTATTTAAATGTGTGCCATCTATTGTCTCTCTTTACCCATTAAAAGAAAAATACAATGTAATATCACATTTTTCCACTAACTTTCAAAGGACCCTCATAGTTGGCTGAGATGCTCATTTTTTTGTGTTAGGGCTGTCACACTGCTGTTCTACCTTGCATCCACAACAGAAATTGACACTCACTTGTTCCCTACTTCTGTACACTGTGGCCTTGGGTGTGAAGGGAAAATATTGCTTTGCACTATCGCATTCTTTTGATATGTCTCTCCTTTTCTCTTCTTTTTCTCCCATTTCCTCTCTCTTTTTAAAGGTTTTTTTGAGTCATGGGAGAGATCCCAAACCTCTTGTGACACAACACTAGTTCCTGGAAACTCCTAATTAACTGAGAAGGAATGATTTCACTTTACTGGTTTGAAATCTTCAACTGACAAATGCTCTTTTTTTTATCCCAGGTTTACTCTAGAAATATTTTAGTGTAAAAGTGACCTGTTCAAATTATTAGGAGTAATGATAGCTCAACAAAAGCTTCATTTCCAGTCACACTTCAAAGGTAAGTAACAATATGGAACCTCCTTGGGTATCATTGGTTTGACTGCCTCCGAGGACATTAGGAGCCCTACTTTTAGGTATTTATTCTACTTAAAAACAGTTTCTTTCAGAAAGCACAGGCAATTCATTTACTGCTTATTTGTCCCACTTTTCATATAGTAAATATTTTATCAAAAAGTGGATCAAGATAGCACATGAAACTTTGGGGAATTTAAGAGCCTAAATAAATAGGAAAATACTTGCTACAGCAGATATATAGTATTTGGGTTTTTTTTTTTTTTTTTTTTTTTCAGACAGAGCCTCAAGCTGTCACCCTGGGTAGAGTGCTATGGCATTACAGCTCACAGCAACCTCCAATTCCTGGGCTCAAGCGATTCTCCTGCCTCCACCTCCCAAGTAGCTGGGACTACAGGCTCCCGCCACAACGCCCGGCTATTTTTTGGTTGCAGCCATCATTGTTGTTTGGCGGGCCCAGGCTGGATTTGAACCCACTAGCTCAGGTGTATGTGGCTGGCACCTTAAGCCGCTTGAGCCACAGGCGCTGACCCTAGTATTTGTTTTTGTGGACGTGTATGCGTGCCTGCATATATTTGTTACAAAGAAAATGTGTGTTTTGTTAGAAAATTTGAAATGTGTAGAAAAGATACAAATTTTTCTATTCTACCTTCCCAAGCGTATATGCACACACAACTGTGTATCTATTCATGTGTCTGCCTACCTGGCTATCTCTCTATTTCTCTATTACGTAAAGGTGAGAGATAACTGTCTGGAGTCACTTCTAATAAGTGGAGATGTACTTTTAGTTCATGTACTTGCAGCTGAGAACCCTGGAGGGGGGGGGGGAGGCGGGCATGGATGACTTTGTGATGGACTTCTCTGTCTTTTCACTGTGGTCATAGTCACATGGTTTCTCTACTATTCTTGTAGACCAATGGTCCCCAACCTTTTTTGGACTCGTTGCCAGTTTAATACAAGACAATGTTTCCACAGACTGGGGGTGGGAGTGGAAGGGTGGTTCGGGGTTATTCAAATGCATGAAGTTCATTGCACACTTCATGTTTGTTATTATTGCATTGTAATATATAATGAAATAATTGTACAGCTCACCATGATGCTGAATCAGTGGGAGTCCTGGGCTTGTTTTCCTGCAACTACACGGCCTCACATCAACACCTCAGCCTCACCACTAGTCATCAGGCATTATGTTTTTGTAAGAGCCACAACCTAGATCCCTCATGTGCCCACTTCACAGTAGGGTTAGTGCTCCCATGAGAATCTAATGTCTCTGCTGACCCACGCTCAGGCATTGATGCTAGCAATGGTGAGTGGCTGTAAACGCAAATGAAGCTTGTTTGCAGTTCACCTCCTGCTGTGAGGCCCAGTTTCTAATGGGTACCAGTTTGTAGCCCTGAGGATCAGGGACCACAGTTCTAGAGTATTCCTAGTCCTTGCCTAAGTTAGGATGACTTAATACAGTGGAAATCGGCTACTCACTCAAACAGTCCACTGCAGGTATCTATGCTGATGAGCAGCTTTTTTTTTTTTTTATCCCACAGTGATTGTTTCCTTCTGGGGGGTCTTTGGTCCATCAGGGCTTTGAGGCCTTCTGTGTCTGGCCTGTGTCAAAGGAGACAGAGAGAGGAGACTCTCCTTAGTTCTAAAGATCCCAATCCAGGGGAAAAGCACACAATTCTGTGGATGCAGAGAAGAGTGGGAAATGTTGACCCTGGCTGGTGAATTATGGAAAAGGAAGTACAAAAAATTGTTTTGGACACTCACCCCCGTGGGCTGTTGGTTTCATCAGCTCTATTTCATGTTTCTCTGTTCCCTCTCCCACATCCTCATATTTTTAGAGCTTTTACTTCTGTTCTCAACTGCTTGACTCTTCTGTTCCCATGTATGAAATTCTGTATGAATTTCAGAAAGAGAATCTGATTGGTATATTGGCCGTCTTTTTATCCCTGATAGGCCACTTCAGCTGTCACTGGCCAATCTGCGGAACTGGTGTCTGTGTGTCTAATGTTCACCTTTAATATAATTAACTGTGCCTTCATTTATTTATATCTTTATTTTTAACCAGAAGTGTGTGAAGGGGAGTAGTATGTGAAGTTTTTATTAGAACTGTGGTCATCTTGATTTTATTCACCTATGTTGTTTTATAGCTTGTCCCCTCCATTATCAAATATCAGATGCAGTTTATAGACTACCTCCCCCTTGCCACAGACTAAACACAATCCACATTCTAAGAAATGTTTTATAAAAGGACTTAACCATGTACATTTCTCCATTCAATTCCTGCTGCAGCTTCTACTTCCTTAGTGGTGATTGTGCTTACAGATGACAACTGAACATTCCTTTCTCCACGTAGAAACAGCCTTGACATTTTGGTTTTCAGGATACACTTCCTTTCTTTAGTCTGTAGCCACGTCAAGGAGAGAGTGTCCAAGTCAAAAGGAAGAATTTTGATTCATGGTGGCTTTTTAAAAAATCTTTTCTGTGAAATATGTTATTGCGAATCAGAGATTATGATTATAATTGGAAGTTGAGTTTGTGAAAATTGGAAGTTGAGTTCAGTGATTTTAATATGTCATATTGAAAGCTAACATTTATTTAATGTATTCATTTTGCTGAGCTTTACATATTACTTGTTTTCCTTCTCCTACAACTTTCCCACGTAAACGTTTAATCTTTTTGTTTGAATGAATAATACTGGTTCAGAGAGATGATTTTATTTGCTCAAGTCCACACAGCCAAGTACAGAACCTAAAACTTTAATTTAGGTCTGCCTCTAAATTCTGTTTCTATTATGTTGGTAGCCCCCCACTTTGAATATCTGTACCATCTATCCCAGATAACTAACAGAACGCATTGGAGTGTAGAGTAAACCAACCTTGCTGCCACCAGCCAGGTTCATCTGCTAACTCCCCAAGAGAAAGCAGGGTTTACAACAGAGAAAGAGTTTATTCCACATATCACTAAGCAGGGAGATGGGAGAGATTTCTCAAATCTGCCTCCTGTAGAATTGGGAGGACAGGGATTTTAAAGACAGTTTAGTGGGCAGAAGATTAGGCAACCAGCATCTGTGAATTGGCCAGTTTGGGAGCAGAGTCAGCAGTCCCTTGGTATAGGTCCCCGTATGGGGCTGGGGGTCAGCGGATCCACTGGAATGCAAGGCCTTTGGGGAAGAGTTCAAGACCAACTGAGCTAGTTCCTTGGTCTGGGTGCATCAGTCAAACGCTGGAATGCAGGACCTGGAAGGTATCTCAAAAACTAACCCTGGGTTTCAAACAGGTGGTGTTATTTATGGAAAAAATTTAAAAGTCTTTACAAGACTGTGTAAGCTGTTACCCTCTAAAGTAGCAATTATAGAGAAGTAAATAAGGTGACAGCAACTATTATCAAACAAACCAGGGGACAGAGGTTGATTATTACCATTCTGTTAGCTAGTCCTATTCCTTCACAGAGTTTTGGGGGTCCTTACTCTAGTTCTCATCTCACACCCCCGCATCAGTTTGTAAGGGCGATTTCACATTTCCTGAACAAGGTCAGTAGCAGCACTTTCAAGAAGACTCTGTCATTTATGGTTTCAGTAACAACCGGAGCTAAACATTAACAGTCCCAGTTTATAGATGAAAAAATTGAGGCTCAGGGGCCAGTTTATAGATGAAAAAATTGAGGCTCAGGGGGGTTAGGTAACTCCCTGGGGCCACAATTGATAAGTGGCACCATCAAAAATTGAATAGAGATCTTCTGACTCCGTTCTGGGGCTCTTCCTACCTATGCTCAACTTCTTCACAAGTTAGTAAACATAATCCAGGGTTCAATAATCACTTCATGTCCCAGCCCTACTGGTAATAAGTCCTCGGTTACTGCTCCATCATGTAACAAACTAATGTATTGCCTCCTGCATCTGATAGTGAACTAAAGCTTTCATTATTTTTTTTTCTTGCTTTTCTTTTGATTTGTGATATACTTAATTGGGAGGCCTGTTAAAAGTTAATTTTCAAAAAAAGGTAAAATCATGACTTTCACAAAGGTGTTTAAGTATGAATTGAAGAATTTATTTTACTCCTTTATTATGAACGAGGCAGTTGTTATCACCAGTTCAAAGGGAAAGTTAAAAGAACGTAAGTGTAAATGGAATATATACAAATATATAAAAGAATGTTGAAGTGAATGGCAAATGGAACCAAACTTTTTTTTTGTTTTTGTTTTTTTCCACAAGGGAGGTGGTGGTGTCCAAATGATCTACCCCAGACAGGAGGGAATTTACATTGCTGTCAGTCACTTGGAGCTTACAAAGAATGACCAAACAGCTCAAACACAGTGCACAGACAGACCCAGAACTGGGCAGTCAGAAGGGTGTGCTGTAGATGATGTTTAATTTTTTCATCGAAACACAATTTTTTTTTTTTTTTTTGACAGGCACTTAGCATATTTTAGAGTATTGTTCATAGTCAATGATAGACAGGTAGTTTGAAATAAACATAATACCCTAGTCCTATGTAGAATAATAGATTTTATGAATGAATGTGATATTCTTGTCTATGTTATTTCTCTATTCCATGATGAATGTTCCGTCATGAGCACCCCTGTAGGGGTGGGGAAAACAGAAAAGCAGTCCAGGTAGAGTGGGCTTGATTGCTTCCACCTTGGAGAAAGCACAGAACATCAGATCATGGTGGCTGTGGCCTGGGGTTAGGAGTGTGGGGTAGAAGGATTAGAGCCCCTTGACCCTAGCCTGCCATCCATAAAGAGTCTCAAATTCACACTTAAAATCCCTGTGACCCCCAAAATGAAGTTGAAGAGGCACAGTTATACACCAAATAAATTAAAGAATGAACAATTTCATCATACAACTTTCAATGTGTGTCTCATTTCCAATCACAACGGTTTGAAATTTTTTTTTAGTGTTTTTGAAATCTTGTAACTGTCTAATAAATAGCAAAATGATATTGATATGTATCTCTTGTGTGTGTATATATATCAATAGCGTTAATTTGGAGAACATAACACTTCTTGTTTCTACATTTCATTTTTACACATATTATTTATTTTATTATTTTTTTCTTTTTCTTTTCTTTTTTTTTTTTAATTAAATCACAGCTGTGTACATTAATGTGATCATGTGGCACCATACACTGGTTTCATAGACCGTTTGACACATTTTCATCACCCTGGTTAACATAGCCTTCCTGGCATTTTCTTAGTTATTGTGCGGTGTAATTTTTTTTTTTTTTTTTAATGAACCAGAAGGCCCATAAATTCAATTGGCCTTGACGCTCCCCAAACTGAGAGCACTGTGGGCTGAGCCGAGGCCAAGGGCATTTATTTTCTCCGGGAAATCGCCGGAGTTGCGATCTGCTTACCGGCGCTCCTTTAGAAGTGCAATGCAATGCAGGCGCTGGCGACACCCGAGGGGCGGCCCCTCCACCTTTCCGGTTTGGGAGGGTGAGCGGCCGGGCGTGGCGGGGAGGACACAATGGCCAGTGTCCGTCCCCTCGCCCCGGGGGCGGGCGGCGGCGGCTTCCAGGTGCGGGAGGGGCTGCGCATCCCGCCGCGCCCGGGAACTTTCACTCGGGGGCCGCGGCGCGCAGACAATGGGCCGGGCAGGCCTTATCGCGGCGCGCAGACCTTCCCCGAGCGCGGCGGGCGGCGGCGGCGCTTCCGCGGGCCCCGGGCCGCCCGCCCCCCGCCGCCCCCGCCGCCGCCGCCCGCCGCTTCCTCCCGCGACCCCGCGGCCTCCCGGCGAGGCGCGGCCGGCGGAAAAGCTTGGTGGGGTGACCGCGGTAGCGACACGCGCGGCCGGTCCCGGGAAAACAAAGGCGGGATGTGTGCGGCCGAAAGTCCGGAAACGGGGCGCCGGTGGGGGCCGGGGCGGCGCGGGCGTCCCCCTCGGAGCCCATTGTTTGCACCGAGCGCAGCCACACGCGCTGGACAAGAAATTAACACATCCTGCCGCCGCTTATCAGCCCGGCGACCGCCAAACAAACAGCGCGGTTACTTTGCTGCGGAGCGTTGTTAATGTGATGTCCGGGCCTGAGCGTAATATCCAAGCCCTTCAGAGGGAGTCCCGTGTCTTTGTTTAAACGCTGCCCTGGATAGCATTTCTGATTCTCACGCTACTATGACAGCTTCCTAAAAAATGTATTGCTTTTTTGTTGGGGAGGGTCTTCAAATTTCTTTTTTTCTTTTTTTTTTTTTTGATTTATTAAATCATAGCTGCGTACATTGATATGATCATGGGGCATCATACACTAGCTTCACAGACCATTTGACACATTTTCATCACAATAGCTAACATAGCCTTCCTGGCATTTTC
This sequence comes from Loris lydekkerianus, assembly GCA_963574355.1. Lineage (NCBI taxonomy): Eukaryota > Metazoa > Chordata > Mammalia > Primates > Lorisidae > Loris > Loris lydekkerianus. The sequence goes on from CAUYPK010109398.1 coordinate 25,276, forward strand.
CCAGTTACCGTGCCAAGACATTTACATTCCACATTTACGAAGTTTCACATATACCCTTGTAAGATGCCCCTCAGGTGTAATTCCACCAGTACCCCTCC
>CAUYPK010109399.1:0-25990 GCA_963574355.1 Loris lydekkerianus
ACTGTGGGACTGAGAGGCTGAGAGGAGAGTGAGGGATGCTGCTGTGGGCTGGCACCGCCGGCTGCCCCTGCACCTGGGTTCCTCTGAGGGACTGAGAGGCTGAGAGGAGAGTGAGGGATGCTGCTGTGGGCTGGCACCACCTGCTGCCCCTGCACCTGGGTTCCTCTGAGGGACTGAGAGGCTGAGAGGAGAGTGAGGGATGCTGCTGTGGGCTGGCACCACCCGCTGCCCCTGCACCTGGGTCCCTCTAGTACCTCCTATCCTGCAGCCCCACAAGCCTGGGGGGGGGGGGTTCCAGTTCTGGGCACTGCCCCGTCTCTTGGGGGCTTCCCTGTGTAATGGTCCCACAGCGAATGCTCCTCTGATTATCCACTTTGACTGTGCCACCAGAATCCTGTGGTCCCTGGCTGACACACAATTAGCAAGGCCTGAAAGTTGCATGGGTGGCTTTGAGAAGGGCAAGTCCACTGCTCCACCGCACTCCAGAGGTCTTCAAGCTGAGGCTGGATGGTCTGTAGACACTAATGCTAGGAGGAAGTTCTCTGCTGTGGGAAAAGGCAAAATTGTGCAACTATGATTTCTAAATACAGAGGCTGCATAATTCCACAAAAAGCTATGCTGCCTGTGTGTGTGTGTGCAGGAGCAGAGTGATGGGGGCAGGCAGAGAGGCGAAGACAAACATCAGAAAGGAGAAATATGTTGTCCTGTTATCATCTACAAAAGGCATCAACAACTCGTATACACATTTAAAGAAAGAAATAATTGGTTTTAAAATTGTAAGACTCGGGTCACCCTTGACTTCTATAATTACAAGAAATATAAGACACAGTATCATTATTGGCATACATGGGGCATTACAATTGTAATACCCCTTTCTCCTTTCTTAAAATGTGGGTACATTTTCAGGTAACCTCTGTGTGCAGTTGAGGAAGGTTTGTTAACGTCTGGAAGGGACATTGCATGAGGTTTTCCCGGATCAATGTGTCAAAACTGGTAGACCTTTAGATTTGCCTTTTAAAAATGTGACTACCTGACTGTGGGCTCCAAGGCAGAGTATGTAATCTCCGCATAGATTTAACTTGGACGTGCTAATGTCAGGGCCTGGGACTGGCCAGGTCTCAGCCCGACTTAACTAGGTTCCAGACGGGACCACTAAGCTACCTTGCTCAGAACAATTTCTCTTAGGTGCCTGGGGGCTATCTACTTTAGCAGGAGAGAGTGTCTTAGAGAGAGTAAAGCCGTCTTAGAATAGACAGATCTTAGTCTTTAGCAGAGCTTGGTAATCTTCAGCAGAGAGACCCCGTGCTGGGGTTCTGCAGGCAGGAGCGGAGACAGAGTCAGAGTAAGTGGGTCCGTGATAGAATGCGCACGCTCCTGACTGCCTTCTCCTCCAGCCTAGTATAAGGCTGATCTGGTGCCTCTCAACACCACAGGTGTAGAGACTGCTGATTCACCACTGCTCTCATCTCGCGAGCTCTCATGCTTGTTAGGAGCTAAATCCCTCTTTCCACCAAGGTGTTCCCTTACTGAGCTGTCCAGGTATTTCTTATAACTCTCACTCCTCCTAGACATAAGCTATACGGGCTGCTACGTGCTAAGATCTGCCGCTCTCTGTTACAGGAAGAAAAGTTTCTAGAGTTTATGGTTGTACTTCCTGTGGTCTGATCAAGATGCTGAAGTGCATCTCACATTTAACTAGCTGATGTTCTCATAAAAAGCATTCCTTTTTTTTTTTTTTTTTTTTGAGACAGACTCTCACTCTGTCATCCTTGGTGAGGGTCGTGGCGTCACAGCTCCCAGCATCCTCCAGCTCGTGGGCTCAAGTGATCCTCCTGCCTTAGCTTCCTGACTAGCTAGGACTACAACGATGCCCAGCTAACTTTTCTACTTTTTGTAGAGATGAGGTCTTGCTTTTGCTCAGGCTGGTCTTGAACTCCTGGCTCAAGCAATCCTCCTGCCTCAGCTTCCCAAAGGGTTAGGATACAGTCATGAGCCAACATGTTTGGCTAAAGGCATTCTTTGTGGATAGATAACCCATATTAAATTTCTAGTCCTCAACCTGGAATAAGTAGGGGCCCTAGCTCAGTGCAGGCTGGTGTTCTAGGAGCTGGGGTAGGAATAGAAACGTGATGCTGGCCCAGGACTCTAGACTCTGAGTCCAGGGAGGTGTGGCTGGGCTGGCAGGAAGGCTGATGACTTGTCCGCAGGCTGCGTTGCTCTGGTGCTGCTCCCTGCCCCCCCCACACTCCCTATGAGCCAGAGGCCTTGTCAGATGCTGCACGGCTGAGAATTATGAGTAAGTCACAGATCTGCCCTACAAGACTTTCTCACCTCTGGCAGCATCAGCTGAATGATCTAAATCTTAAACTTGATATAAGGGAATCAGCATTTTTGACAAGCAGACATTGAGAGACATGTATTAGGGTCTGAGGGGCTGAAAAGGAAGGCCCATGTTCCCCCACACAGTCCACTCCTGTCTGCCCTGTTCCAACACCCGTATTCATTTTTCCTACATTGAGTGGGAACCATCATTATTAATTGTACCATCATCAGGCGTATTTTCTAATTCCTGTTATTGTTAGTGCTTGAAAGGAGCTTACGCTTGATCTTCTGACCCAGCAGAGTAGTTAGGGAGGCCGTCCTGCTTTGCAGTGAGTCCAGATGGAGGGAAACAGGAGAAGAATGAACGACAGGGACCAGAAAAGAAAGGAGAGAACAGAGAAAGACTTCATGACTGAGCGGCCGCAGCTTCTCTGGGCCTGGAAGAAGGGAGGCCTCCAGCACTCCTCCCCTCCCGCTGCGTCCCTGAGCCCCCCCGAAGCCTTTTCCTCCTTCTCTCCTCCCGTGCGCCCCATCTCCAGTAGCCCCTCTCTTCCTCCATCCCCATCTTCTCTCCTTTCCATTCTGTCTGAGGGTCCAGACCTGCCCCTGGTTGTGGAGAGATGCCCGTGGGTAACACCGAGGACGCACAAGGAAGCAAATCTCAAGACCTTAGTAAAAACTGAGGAACGAAACCAGCTCACCTCCTCCCCTGAAAGGCGTCGGAAAGACCCTGTGCACTCCCTTAGTGCTCGGGATTAAACCTGCTTCTCCTCAAGGACTAACAGTCAAGACTTTCCCTACTCAGTTTTCTCTTTCAATCATTGGATTCCAAAATTATTGCTTTTTACTATTTTCCCATTAACTTCATGAAATAAGCTTTTATGAGTTAGTCTTGGAATTTATCAGTTCCAAGATTATTTTTATGTGAAATACATTCTGACTTTTAAGCAACAGATTACAAATGAAATTTTGAAATACAACTTGTTTATAAGTTAAATTCTGCCCTTTTTTTTTTGAGATAGTGTCTCCCTCTGTCACCCAGGCTGGAGTTGCAGTGGTGCTATCAAGGCTCGCTGTAGCCTGGAACTCCTGGGCTCCAACAACCCCCCTGCCTCCACCTTCTGAGTAGCTAGCACTAAAGGCATGCTCCACCACGCCCCGCTAATTTTTAAATGTTTTGTGACAGAGGAAGTGCTGCCAGGCTGGTCGACCCAGGCTGGCCTCAAATTCCTGGCTTCAAGTGATCTCCTGCCGTGGCCTCCCTAAGTGCTGGATGATAGGGATGAGGCAGCCTGCCCAGCAGAATCCTGCCTTTATATTGTCTGATTTAAAGAGCAGTTAATGAGAAGCAACAAAGCAGTAATCAAAAATATATTTAAAAATGGTAAATACTCCACACGATTTGCTACCAAAATTATTCTTTTAATTATTTAACAATTCAGAGAAAAGTTACAATCATACTTGCAAAAAGCATCATATGGTAATGAAGTTCCAATATCAACCAACAAAAAAGCCATTCAAAATTTTACAAAGCCTCTTGAATTTCATAAATTGCTAAGGTAATTCTTTTTTCATGATTATCTGAATTGCCAATACACAATTAACTTCACGTTCATTTAAATTAATGCTACATTCGTCTTTTTTGATATTCAGCTGTAGGACAAGGCTGCCGATGTTATCTGATGTCCAACAGCAAATTTTCCAAGTCAGTCTGTGCCACTCCTGGTCCCAAATCAGACTTTACTGCCAAAATGCTGACGACAGAGCAATCTAATTGAGATAAAAGAAAGTCATGAATCTCCTGTTGATAATTATTCCCTAACTTTGTCTTATCATTTACTAAAAATGTTAACTGTTCTTGAATAGACATTGTTGATTTATAACTCTAATTTCTATGCCTTGTTTTCTGATACCATCCCCTAGAACATTACTATTTGCATAAGAATTCCTTCTATAATCTTGGAACTTGGTTTGTGTCTTGTCACTCAATTTCTCTGTATACATGACACTTTATGAAGCCTTTAATCTTCACTCGACGAGTTCAACAAGCCATCCAATGGGGTTACGTTGCTTAGTTCATGCACATTTTTAAAAGGCTTTGAGTGATGTTTGACAGGGAAGGCAATGCATTTGTTTGTTGGTTTTACTGTAGAAAACATTCTTTCAAATGTTCCAGTTTTATCACCCATTTCTTGAATAGCAGGTTTATCAAGATAATGCACAATTTGTTTTGTTAGGATGGAAAAATTCTGTGCGACGTTATGGAGTGTATTCCATGACCGGTTTTCTAAGGTTTGCCTATAAATTTTCTTCTTCAGTTTATCATCTACAATTCCATATTGCACTTCAAAAGGTATGTCTCGTATATCCTTACTTATTGCTGTAGGCAGAGTTTTTATCGGTTTGGAAGGAGTAATAGATAGATCACCAAATAAAGATTTAAAGAATTCACGATTTCTTTCTAAAACAAAATTTGTTCTTTTACATGGGTAAATGTTTTCATTTTCCAAAGGGTGAGGAAAAAATCTATTTTTTGCCAAGAGTAACTTTTGTACGTATCTTGTGTCATGGAAAATCAGAGGATTTGTGTCACTTTGTTTCTGTGGATTAAAGAAAAAAGTACTTAGTCATAAGAATATTGAGGCAAGAAAACTACTTTGTTTTTAAACATGAAAATAAAATTGTAAATATTCTAAAATGACAACATAGAAGTATTTAATATGCACCATAGTAGCCCTGAAACACACAGAGGGATGGACGTGTCCATGTGGGAAGCTTCCTTCCCTTCTTAATGGTCTAGAGAGATGTTGGGGATAAAATAGGAACTTTTGTCTTTCTTAAATCTTCTTTGAAATAAAGTGGAATATGAAAGCATAAATACATTTCTTAAATGTTAGAAATATTTTCATTGGAAAATAGGTGGTTGGTAGGATAGAACATTATTCTGGTATGTCTTAAGTTTCCACGTTTTATTTATTTATTTATTTATTTAAAATGGAGTCTCACTTAGAGGCCCTTGGTGGAGTGCGATGGTGTCACAGCAACTTCAAACTCTTGGGGTTAAGTGATTCTCTTGCCTCAGCCTCCCGAGGAGCTGAGATTACAGCCCGCCACAACACCTAACTCCTTTTTTTTTTTTTTTTCAGAGATGGGGTCTAGCTCAGGTTGGTCTCAAACTCATGAGCTCAAGCAATCTGCCTGCTGGGATGCTAGGTGTGAGCCACCATGCCTGGCCCTAGTTTCCATGTTCTAGAAATCAAAAAACATACCAAAAATATGGATTGAGTTAAATGTGATAAGAGACATAACTGACTATAAACCGAAATTACAAAGTCTGGATATTCTAGTAAATGATTCAAAAAGTTTAAAATTAGGGCAGGGCCTGTGGCTCAAAGGGGTAGGGCGCTGGCCCCATATGCTGGAGGTGGCGGGTTCAAACCCAGCCCTGGCCAAAAAATGCAAAAAAAAAAAAACAACAAAGTTTAAAATTAGACGAGGGTACAAGTCAAATCTGTCAAGCGTAGAAGTGTAGAACATAGATGTTTTGGCACAATAATCAAGTAAATGAAAGCTATGTTGATTGGTTTCATCTAACCATGTCAGATTGTACAAAAAACCCAATCAGCACATTGTACCCCACATATGCATGATGTGTTCATGATCTATGTGTATTTGACTTAATTTTAAAAAAGTTTAAAATCATCTCTATAAATGCTTTACTTATTATTGTACCCCAGCAGCAACCCCTGGCAAATAAAATAGCCAAAGTCATCATAGATTGACTTAAAAATAGACCATTGTTTAAAACCACAATAAAAGCAAAATCTGTGTGTACGAGCTACTCTGCAAACTGTCTTCACATTTCTATTCTTAAGGCAAAAGGATTAACTTCTAAGAAACTAGTCAAACATGCATATTATTAGCATATGGTTTGCAAATTTTAAGTCAATAATTATTACTTTTCATTAAACACATAATTAATGACATCTTGGGTGATTGCACATTAGTGAACTTAGTGTGAAAGGACCATTGATACCTGTGATGACTGAAAGATGATCACTGAGTTTTATAACCTGCCAGGGGTGCCAGTGTCACCTACTGAGCCATAATAATGGGCGTTTATCATACCTTTGGTCTGTTCAACATCGTAGGGACTTTTCCACCTTTACAAGTTCATACACCCTCAGATAGAGGCAGAAACTATCTTTGTGAGCTTTTTGGGGATTAAGGTGTAGGTGTGTAACCCAGGCTCTGCCAATCACATTCACCTGTGAAACTCTCTGTTCAGAAAAAGCTAGCACTATGCCAATTTGTTGTGCAAACTGCTCTGGTGGGACCAGGAGCCCTGTCTGGCTTTGAAGGGCAGCAGTGGCAAAAGGTCTTACAGAGAGTATCCTCTGCCCAGCACTGAGGTGTAGTCTGTGCCTGTGCCCACGGCATGGCCCTGGGGAGCAGTCTGGGCTGTAACTGTGTGATCCTAGCAAGGTAGCCTTCAAGACAGACTGTCTCTGTAGCTTTCTCAGGGACTCTGTGGGCTCCCAAATAGCCTTTCATTAATGTATTTTCTGGCTGAAAATACTAATACCAACTATTAGAAAAATGAATACATGGTCCAGACATTTAAAAGATACTTTTGTTTTATATTCCTTTTACAATCAAGCAAATTTTTTAAACTCTTCTTCATAAAGAAAAAGGAAATTCAGCTGGTGCAAAGGAAACACCAGTTTGAGGGGAGTGGTTGTAAAAAAGAGCATTAAGGCATGGCGCCATGGCTCAGTGGTTAGGGTGCCGGCCACATGCACTGGGGCTGGCAGGTTTGAACCTGGCCAGGGCCTGCTAAACGACGACAACAATAACAACAAAAAAATAGCCGGGTATTGTGGTGGACTCAGCTACTGGGAGGCTGAGAAACTAAGGCACAGAAAACTAAGAGGTAAGAAAGGTTTACGTGAGATTCCAGTCACTGCAACATGTGGGTGATTGCTATTAAGGACAGCAGGCCCTATCTGAGTTGAGACAGAACAACCCTGAGTCCATGTATTTACTCAGCAATAACAGACATTCTTATTACCGTCTGAGGAGTCACTGTCTTTGCTGGGCGAATGCTGATTATCTTGACATTTGGATTTTTCAGCTCATCCTCAATGCACAAGGGGAGTAAACTTTTCTTTCTTACTGAATGATTCTTACTTAATTTATAATTTCGGACTGATTTTTTTTCTTGTGTATTCAAATCATTCGTCTGTGGAAATTTTCCTCTGAAAATAAACACAAGACCAGGGAGAAGTTTATAGGGCTGATTTCAGTTTGTGGACGCTCGCCTGCCCCCTCATCCCTGGATGCTGCTGTTAACATCTGCACTGAGCTCCCTCCCGTGGACCTTCAGACTGACCAGAGCTCCCCGTCCTGCCTTTCCTAGAGAAAACAGCAAAAGCAGAGGTAGGAGAAAGAGGATGATATGTGTGCCTCTTTGGATTTTGAGTCTGGGGGTGTATCATGGGGGTTGGCAGGCACACCAAGGACAGAGGTCTTTGCTGCACCCTTTGTTGAAATACTGGGTGAAGCTTCATGGGGCAGCTTCATTGCAGCATAGGGTGGCCCCAGCGTGGCTGTGGTTAGGCAGAGAGACAATGTAGTTTTTATTCTGAGCTCCTCTGGTTCTCATGGAACACAGATGCTAGGTTTGGGATTGCAGGGGGCTAGTATTGCAAGGCTGAGGTAAGCTATGGAAAAGTTTGCAAGGGTGAGGGAAGGATGGCCTCGTCTAAGGACAGACAAAGGGCATGGTGGAGATCAGAGGATTCCAGCACACCAGTGAGAAGTGCCAGCGGGAGAAGCCAGACCCTGTGCTTTACTCAGAAGACTCCCGGGAAGCAACCCTCTGAAAGCAAAGAACCACTGCCCTCAGTCTCAAGAAAACACTTTTCCCTAGCCAAATTCCTTCAGATAGTTCAATCCTTTTCCTGCGGCCTGGTCCTATAGCCAAAAAGCTGCAGGAATTGATGGATTTCTACTAAAATAAGGAAACGAAGTGAAGGAATATAGTTTTAAATAATAATGGCCCCGGGTTTTTTTAGTGAAGTGCTTTGTACTCATGCTAAAACCTAACCACCAAGTGTACCAGAATGCACATCTTTCGTAAGTGAAATTACTGGTGTTTCTATGCCTGGAATGACACCCGTGTTTTATTTACTGAATGTTTACATTTTAGGAAGGAAAACGTATTTTTTTTTTTTTTGTTCACAATATTAAATATTTGTAATTGTTTTTCTGACAAAAAATGTTTATGCCATAACTAAATTTGTTCTTTTCTCATGAATTTACAATTTCTAAATGAAGATGAGAAAGTAAAAATTAAGAGAGAAGGACAGATTTTTCTAATCAAATGATGTCTTGATTTGTCTAAATGAGAAGTTTTAATTTTAATGCTCAGCATGGGAGCTGTTTCTTAGCAAAATTGTTTGGAAAGATTAATGTCATGTTGTGTTTTGGGTTGCCCCTGTTGTGTACGTGAAGAAGAATCAGTCTTGTATTCCTTGTAGTTGTACTTAAAAGAGAATACTACCTTATTTCATATCTTTAAAAACATTTAATATGTGACCTACAGAATCTTGTAAATGGTTAAAAACAAAATGTGAAAATATTACACCCTAAAATAATTCATAACATCACAAGTGTTTTACTCTGACGATGTGCCTTTGATTTAATGGGAACACTTTCGGAAGCATGCATTACTTGTGTTTGTAATAATCTTTGAGGAGCTTGGAAATAAAATTTCTACTTCATTCAGAAAAATGTAATAAGGCAGAATAAATTCATTCTTACCTATTATAAAATAAAAGGTAGAAAGTATGCTACTAGAAACATCACTGAACAGAATAAAATACTAAAAATGTTAAAATAAATTACCTTTTATTTACATAATCTTGTAAATGGCCAAGAGAATCCAACGATTTCCTCGTTTTCTTTTCAATTTGAGCTGAAATTAGAAAAGGCCTTCATAAAAGACACATATATGCTAACAACATTTTAAAAATACCTTGTGTAAAACATTTTATAATTTAAAATAACACATGGAAAGCACCTGGTATAGTGCCCCATCTGGAGGACTACTCAGGAAATGCTTCCTGAGTGAACAAGAGCTGGAAAAGAATGAGGTCAAATTCTAATGTTGGCCAAGACCCATCAAACACAGAAGCGGTCTTGGAGATTTTGGGGGGAATAAAGGCATTCCTAAATTGTCAAACCTTTCCTACACGTGAAAGCATTTCTACACAGTAGGAAGGCTCAAACAGTTAAACACTGCTGGTACGGAGGGAAGCCAGTCAGCCAACATCAGTCAGGATGGGGCTCATCCTGGCGTGAAGGCAGCTCCAAGGTTGACCTCTTCCAAACAGGGCTGATCCTCACTCCACCATTTTTCCACTTTCTTAAGTGTTCCCACTCACACATGCTAATTAGCAACCACTTCAGCTTTTGCCTTGTCCTCAAGTAGTTTATATCCTGGTGCAGAGCCTCCTAACCTTTTCCACACTGTGGCAAACAATCCAATTACTAGGATTTGTACAGTACAGGGGGATAAATCCTTGAGCCTGCTGTGCAGGCCACCACGAGGCCAAGGGCCCAACATTCCAGCACCCTCATAACCCCAGCACAGCCGGCTACCCAGGGCACTGGGGGGAGCTGTCTTCTAGAGGAAGGAAGCAGTCCATAGACTAGTAAACCGACTGGCAAATACAGATATAAAATAACTCCACATACTTGAAAGTAACTATGGAGGAACATAAACTTGGCACTTCACCCAGGAGGCAATGGAAGGGACTATTTGAGCTGAAATCTAAGTTAAGAGAAGGAGACAGCCAGGTAAAGAGTGGGGGAAACAGCCCACAGAAGAAACAGCAAGTGTGGGGTCTTGGTGTGGCAGTGGGCTGGCATGCGGACAGCCAGCACTGTGGGTGCCGGGAATGGGGTGCAGGGAGTGAGGGCGAGGGGGAGTGAGACGAGGCAGGTAGCAGAGCCAGGCCACGAGCCACGGTGGGGAGTTAAGATATTACTCTGGTTAAGACAGCAGTTTGGGAGGGCTTTCAACAGTAAAGTGTTGACTTATGCTTTAGAGAGATCCTCTGCCCGCTCAGGGATGGTAATCAGTGGTGGTCAGGGCCCGTGTGGATGGCAAGAGCAGCAGCGGAGGAACCGAGGGGAGGCTGCCGTGGTCCAGGCAAGGCGTGTGGTGGGTGAGAGCAAGACGACAGCACAGTGAGCTGGGACACGGCTGACTTCAGCTTATACTTTAGAGGTGGGTCTAATTGTATGCACTGGTGGATTAGATGTGGAGTCTAAAGAAATTAAAAATTATTTCTAGGTTTTTTTCCTCCATAATAGGGCAGAGGCAAGTGAGAGAAAACAGGTCCACCAGTCGAAACAAGAGGCCGGGCAGAGAATGCCAGTTTATGAAGGGAGAGTAAAGATCTCTCCTTTCCACTCCCAACTGAGTAACACAGAGTTAAATCAAACCACACGATGGCTGGATGTCTGAGTCCACCACTGTCGGCTATTTCCCTGGCATAGGAGCCCCATTCACAATTCTATCATCTGGTCCAGCCTGCGGGTCATGAGGACTGATTAGTGGCAACTGAAAAACTTCTGGAAGAGAAAGAGTGCGCCACCGTGAGTGAGAGAGAGGGAACCCTTCAAAATTCTGAAACACATAAAAAATACAGAAGGTGCCCCCCCAATGTACACCCATTTTAAGAAAGGAAAATGTGCTAAAATTGTGATGTTTCTAAATGGGGAAAAGTATGCAAATAAAATTTACTCCTATTATTTTTGGACAAATATAAGCCTGGATTTAAGTGAGAGATATAGAAAAATAGGAAATAACAATTAAAAATCATGAAAGATAGACTAAAAAAGGCTTCAACATTTATCTAATAGTTCTGGAAGAAGAAAATAGAGAAAGTGGTAAAGAATATACATTTGAAAAGATAATAACCAAAAATTCTGACAAATGTCTTCCAAACTTACCTGGGTACTATTTTTTTTTTTTTTTTATTGTTGAGTATTCATCGAGGGCACAAGAAACCACGTTACACTGATTGCATTTGTTAGGTAAAGACCCTCTTACAATCATGTCTTGCTCCCGAAAGTACTGGGTCCTATTAAATGCTCCCGTTGGAGATGGATAGGTAAATCCTGGCATTGCTACTTCATGTTTCGAGTTAGGCACTCAGCTCCTGAGCAGGCTGGTGAGGAAGCTGACGCCCTGAGCAGTCAGGGATCTTTTTTTGTCTGTGCTCCATGTAGTTTGTGAAATCTTTTCGTGACCGTGTCTGAGGCGATGGCAGTGGGGTGGGGTGGGGGTTACTCTATTTACGTATGAGGTGTCACTTGGATTTCTTGTTGTTGTTTTTTTAACCTCTTTCTTGAGGTAAGCAAGTCAGTTTAGAGAGGAAGTTAGTAAAAAAAAGGCCTCATGGCTCATGAGTTGTTTAAGGGGGCGTTTCCTCCTGCCACAGTTAGCTTCGCAGCGGTTATGGAAATCACATTTTGTCTCTTCTGTTGTCAAACCTCCTTCAAGACCTTTCTCCTCCAAGTTCAGAGGCTTTCACCCTTGCTCTGAGTGCATCTAAAGCAATAAGGAAGCCAAGAAAAGGACGGAGTAGCTATGCTTGTCACGCTGTTCTCACAATGCGGCTAGCACAGGCCAGGCTTGGAAAGCTGGTGATTGCAGGGAGGAAGGGAATCCCGGGGAGACGCCTCCTGCCTGCCCTTGACCTGGCACAGATAACAAGCTCTTCTTTATGGTGAGGGTGTGCCTGTGTGGGGGTTTACAGGGGGTTTTCAGGGTAAATTCTAATACCTATTGGCTATTTCAATGTGGTTCCTTTCTCACAGGAAATGAAACTGAGCATTGATTTCTGGAATATTCTTTCCAAGTGCTTCATACTATAAAACATGGCAGATTTTCTCTGGGTCTGGGATAAAGCATCCTACTATTGATTGATTGATTGATTGATTTATTGAGACAGAGTCTCAAGCTGTTGCCCTGGGTAGAATGCCATAGTGTCATTGCTCACGGCAATCTCAAACTCCTGCGCTGAAGTGATTCTCTTGCCTCAGCCTCCCAAATAGCTGGGACTACAGGTGCCTGCCACAATGCCCGGCTATTTTTTGGTTGTGGTTCGTCATTGTTGTTTGGCAGGCCCAGGCTGGATTTGAACCCGCCAGCTCCAGTGTATGTGGCTGGCACCCTAGCCGCTGAGCTACAGGCGCTGAGCCCCTATACCATTTAATAACGTTTGTCTCCATTTTTCTTCTTTTGTTATGCATTGGACCAGGATAAACTTGTGTTTATGTTACCAAGTTTCCCAGAAGTTTTAATTTGGGACTTGGATAAAAAAAAGTATAAAATGCTTCTATGGGGAGACTCAAGACATTTTATAAAAAGCCATTGTTCTGTTGAAAGAATGGAACACCCTGCCTCTGCTCTCAGGGAACACTGCAGAGATGATGTGCCATCTGCGTGGAGCCTTGCAGGAGAGCGTGGTGACCGGGGCTGCCCCTCCATGCCCCTCCACACCCCTCCGTTACCTACAGAACTCCCTGGAGGAGCCAGACACCTGATGACATCGTGAAGTTCCTGTAGTAACCAGCTGTGCAGCTGCCCTCCTGATGGGCTTCTTATTGAGGGAAGAAATATCTTTATTATTTCTTTTACAAGCCGTTAGATTTTCTTTTAATTGCTGCTAAAACTCTCCTAACTATTAAAGATGAACAGGAATCTAGCGGGTGGAGACGTATGTTCTGAGCAGAGACAACAGAATAAATCAGACCACATAAAATGAAACAGCTCATTAAATATGATTTGAATCAGTGTAGTGTAGACAGTTTAAAGAGACAGAATAGCAGGCTGGAAAGACCTGATATGCTACACTCAGGGACCCTTTAGGTAATAGTTCTCAGGTGTCACTAAGTCATGAATTACTATGAAATATCTGTATAATCAAAGGCTGGAATTCCTTTTACATTTTTAATTTAAAAATTAAAGATGTTTTTAATGCTTATACCCTAAAATTAGACACAGTTAGCTTTGATTTATTGCAATATGAACGCCCGATTTGCACATCTGTTAATAAAAAAGAGTCTTTTTCTCTCTTACCAGCATTGGACTGAATGTTAAGTGCAGGAGGAAAGACAGTGGGGCCTGGTGGTCTCCCAAAGGTTTGTTTCTGCTGTGAATACAGAAGGCCCAAGGGCTCTGAATTCCCGACCTAAACACAGGAAACACACATAGCTACCTTACAAAGGATTTCTTCCCATGCGTATATCAATAAATAATTTATACTTGTTCATTCATATTTGTGATATCTAATTATGACAACTAAGAGCCGTCTGGTTCTTTAAATACTTTTGAATACATACAAGTCATACATATATGCAGCAAATAAGAGTTCCAAAATACACAATTCAAACAGTGACAGAATCAAAGGGCGCAATGGGTAGTTTTGTAATCATCTCAATAATTGATATAACTGGATTAGAAAAATCAGTGAAGACACAGATAACTGAATGAAACTAAGATCTGAAGACCGCCTTGACCTATTTTATACATAAACTTACAATTTACATATCAAAACACAAAGTTATACTTTACAATTATAAAGGTACTTATATCTTTATATACTTATAGAATTCTGCTATGTAACTGCTAAGTACACATTCTTTCAAGTGTACATAGTACTTTCAATAAAACAGGCTGTACCATGAGCCTTGAAACAAGCCTCAGTAAATGTTCAGAAGGACTGAAATCCTGCAGAGTATGTTCTCTGACCACAGGGGCACATTAAACTAGAAATCTGTAACAGCACAACAACTGGAAAAATTCCCAGGATTTCAAAACTCTATAACACACTTCTGAGGAGTCCATAACTCAAAGAAGAAACGCTAGGGGGAATCAGAAAAATGATAGTGAATATAAGACATCAAACTTAATGAAATTTCAGTTAATGGCACGTTATTTATTCAGTTTTCCAAACAAGAAACCTGGGAATTATCACGCTAAGCACCCCAGGGTCACTTACAAATTCTGTCATGTTTGACGGTTTGATTTCCTCCTAATCAGCACCCTCCTTCATTCTCACTGCTACTCCTTTGGTTTGGTTTAGTCCTTCAACACTTCTTTTTTGTTGTTGTTGTTGAGATAGAGTCTCACTTTGTCGCCCTCGGTACAGTACTGAGGCATCACAGCTCACAGCAACCTCACACTCTTGGGCTTAAGTGATTCTCTTGCTTCAGCCTCCTAAGTAGTTAGGACCACAGGTGCCTGCCACAATATCTGGCTATTTTTCCAGATGCAGTCTTGCTCTGGCTCAGGTTGGTCTTGAACTCATGAGCTCAGGCAATCCACCTGCCTCAGCTTTCCAAGTGCTAGGATTATAGGTGTGAGCCACCACATTTGGCCCCCTCAACACTTCTTACCTTGAAGAGTTATGGAGAAGATGTGGAGATGCTATATTTGGCTAAGAAACATTTCAGAAGAGTTAAACAAGAAATTATTGAGGGACAAAGGTCTTTCTGGAGTCAGGATGAACAGAGTTGGGGAATTAATGGGGATATTAGCTTTAAAGGGGAGGAGTCCTGAGTTAGTATGATGGGCCATGCTGTGGGTACACCTACTACGATCTGTTCATAACTATGGCAAAGCAATATGAAAAAGAGCCAACTTATAACAAAGAACAGGGGCCAGGTGTGGTGGCTCATGCCTGTAATCCTAGTACTTTGGGAGGCTGAGGTGGGAGATCACTGGAGGTCAGGAGTTGGAGGTTGCAGGGAGTTATGATGACCTCCCTACAGTCTAGCCCAGGTGGGTAACAGAAAATTAGAAAAGGAAGTAAGGATGCAAAGGCATGTGTTTTTATTAGCCTTTCTGTACAATTTAATTTTTAAGATCATATGGACGTTACATGTTTTATATAACATGCTAGTAAAAGTATAATGATGAGTGAAATGATTATGATATTAGTATGTATATTTCTCAGGAAGCTTTCATTAAAAAATGAACCTAAATAAGCCATTTAGATAAGGATGAAACTAATAATCTGGACAGTGAATTCTGTTAATATTTTTAAAAAGTAGAAAATGCAGGAATATGCAACAAAAATTGTCATAGTTATTATAGACCTAAATATGTATTTCTTCATATTTCTTTGTCTATATTAGCAATAATGAGGATTAACAAGTAGGTTAATACCTAACAGACTCTTTTAAATGATTTTCCCTTGCTGATTCTCTTTATCAATTTAACTCTCTTGTTCCTTGGTCCAACACACCTTCATGCCCACAGGTAACCAATAACTCTCAGCCTGTCGTGAACCTCTGCTCCAGTGATTATCAAAAGTCAACAGTGTTGGGGGATGGGCACACCTCTTGAGGGCAAGAAACAATTATAAGAGAGACTTTAACAAATGCAATCAGTGTCACCTAATTATTTGTACCCTCAATAGATCCCAAACAATAAAAAAAAAAAAGTCAATGGTGTTGGTTATAAACCTGTTTATGGTCATTGCTAATGTAATTATATGACTTGGTTACCTATAGCAAGCTCAAGAAAATGGCGTTGGTTACTCATTAAAAGATTAACAACTGAACTTATAAATAAGGTGAAATGTTTGTTATGCATGTATAGTTTTTCATGATCCTGTGTCTTAACTGACTTTGTGATAACTGGTATTCATGATCATATTCAATAAATAATTTCTACCGTACTGAAGTTTCTCCAACAAAGAATATATATTCTTCCCTACTGTCCCCATACATAAACTTTTGCATGTCATAAGAGATGAAGATACTTCAAATTTTTATCTTATTGAATCTTAAAATTGACTTGCATTTATAGAAACATTTATAACATGTTTAGGGCTAATTAAAATTTCTATTAAGTAATTGTGAAGTGTACAAATTAAACCTACCTCATCTGTGTCCTTAAGATAAAGAAAAGGTCCAATAGGTCGTGATTTTAGATTTTCTTCCACTGGCTCTAAGGAAACAAGTCCAAACAATAATATTTTCATACTATTAAATTATTTCCAATTAAACTCCATAAAGCATTTTACTCACTGGTAATAAACTTTTCAGAAATGTAGTTTAACTCTCTTATTTGGTTAAACTCTTGGGCTTAAGTGATCCTCTTGCTTTAGCCTTCCAGGTAGCTGGGACTATAGGTGCCTGCCACAATGCCTGGCTTGTTGTTGTTGTTGTTGTTGTCTTTGTTGTTTAGCAGGCCCGGGCCAGGTTCAAACCTGTCAGCCTTGGTGTATGTGGCTGGCGCCCTAACCACTGAGCTACGGTGCTAAGCCTAAAAGTGAATTTCTATTAATAGACTATAACTTTCAATTATTTTCTATTCTACAATAAAGTGTATCTTCTTGGAAAATAATGGATTTCTAAATAAAATGGAATCATGTGTTATTCAAAGGAATCTTTTGGTTAATTCCTTTAAAAAGAAAAATATTTCCTTCAATCTGGATTTTCCCATCCCCAATTATGAGTTTTATTAACCTGAATTATCACCAACTGGATTTTTAAAAAGTAAGTATAGCAGAGGGGTCAAGTCGCAAACTTTGTATTTAGATAGCCTGAATCCACATCCCATCTACTCTGTGAGTCATGTAGCTTGAGTAAAATTACTTTCCCTGTCTGAGTCTTATTTTCCTTACTTGTTAACTGGTAATAACAATACTTATCTTGCAGAAATGCCATGAGGATTAAATGAGATAATACATGTAACAAACCTTTTTTTGGAGACAGTCTCACTCTGTCATCCGAGCTAGAGTGTCATGGCGTCATCATAGCTCAAAGCAACCTCAGACTCCTGGGTTCAAGTGATCCTCCTACCTCAGCCTCTGAAGTAGCTGGGACTACAGGTGCCCACCACCATGCCTATGTTTTTAGCACAGACAGGATCTTGCTCTTGCTCAGGCTGGTCTCTGACTCCTGAGCTCAAGTGAACCTCCTGCTTGGCCTCCTAGAGTTCTGGGATTACAGGCGAGAGCTCCCGTGCCTGGCCAACACATAGCAAACTTCACATGGAGTTTGGTAATTCTTCATTCACAGGTATCTGCTGGTCACATCCTTCATGAGAGGCACTGGTGCTAGACTCTAGAATTTTTACTTTGCAGCATGACACATGCGTTTTAGTCGAAAATAAACAAGTGAAAAAGCAAAAGAGCAAGTGATTATACACGGAAATATGCTGTGCAGAATTAGTTTTGGTGAGGGACAGCCACAGAGGATGTGTCATTGACAGGGTGGGCAGAGAGGGCCTCTTTGTGTGGATGACACCTAGCTGGAACTTGCACCTGGGGTGGCCAGTGTGAAGGAGTGGCAGTGTGTGCTGCTGCGGCAGAGCACACCTCCCTGAGGTCTTTCAGCAGCTGGACAGAGAAAAGCCAGTGCACACGTGGTGTAAGTGAAGGTTGGGGGCAGGGACAACATTGAACAAAGCAAAGGCCAGAACACACAGGAGCCTGTAGGGTGCAAGTCTCACCCTGTGCAGTGAGAAGCCACTGCAGACATTCAGGAGATGATCGGTTTGCTCTAAAAGATCACTGTGACCTCAGAAAAACATGGAGTGGAGATCTCTGCTGTCACTGTGGAGCCACGTCCTCCTGCTGAACGCTTCTGAAAAGGCTGGGTGAAATATTTTTTAAAATATATGTAAAGGCTGGTGGGATGGCACATACCTGTAATTCCAGCACTCTGGGAGGCCCAGGCTGGAGGATCCCTTGAGATCAGGAGTTTGAGACCGCCCTGAGTAAGAGTGAGACTCTGTCTCTACTAAAAATAGAAAAATTAGCTGGCCGTTATAGAGGACGCCTGTAGTCCCAGTTACTGGAGAAACTGAGGCAGGAGGATCACTTGAAACCAGTAGTTTGAGGTGCAGTGAGCTAGACTGAGGCCATGGCACTCTAGCCCAAGTGATAGGGCAAAAGAATCTGTTTCAAAAGAGAGAGAAAGAGAGGAAAAAAAAAAAAAAAAAAGATCCAAAGAGCATCATAGAGCTGGAGGATAGATGGAGAAGAAGGGAGGAAATTCGGGGAAGTGAGCCTGACTTGCAAAGCCACTTGTGCCCTCGGGGTATCTATCGTGTGAAAGTGAGGTCAGGCTTTGGAAACTTCAAGTTTGAAGTAGAACAAAAATCAAAACCTGATCGCAGGTGGGATATTTGCTATGTCTCCTCCTTCTCTCCCTGACCTCCACCAGCACACATTCGTTTCATCTGGGACCCAGGGCGAATAACCTTGGAGTAAGAGTAAACCAGAACAGATGGCTCCTAAGCAGAGAAGCACCGCAACCTGGGTGTCCCAGGGGAAGTAAAGCCTTGGCTGTGAGGTGGCCTAAGTTCAGACAAGTACTACCTTAGATACCCGGCTTAAGGAGTAGAAAATCCTCTCTGGAGTAAGGTGCTAGCACCCTAGTTCTCAAATTGTTCACACAGATGTTTTCCAAGAAGTGTCTAGCACACACTCAAAGACATTGAGCAGCCCAGGAAATACGGTGTTATAAAAGCAAATGACAGATGCAACAGCGCATGTAACCAAATCTTTTAAGAAATTAGATTATGGAAAATAACAGAGAAATGAGTCCATACGGGGCAAAGTGGCCTCCAGTAGGCCCAGCCAGGGAGAGTGGTGAGGACAATGCAGCTGGGTGAGTGTCTGACAAAGCTGGAGAAAGGAAAATAAGGCTACACAGAACACTCAGATCCTCTGTGAATCTAAAACGCTGGCTCCTACCTCGGGGACACAGACATTTATAATGCCGAAAGTAAGTTTTTATTAAGCAAGCCACTCATTCTTGACTTTTTAAGAAATGTTAACAAGGAAATTATTAGAGTTGAGCTAAAAAGAAACTTAGAAATGTTCTTTCCAGAAAAAAACCCTATCAGCATGAAAATACATTTTTATTTTGTGAGTTGTATAAGTTGTTCACTATGATATTTAACACCTCTTCTTAGTAAAGTCTTTCTTATAGTTCATACAAATGCTTTCAAATTAAGAACTTTAAAGATGCACATTAATAAATGATAAAAATAAAGAAAAGCACCCATTAATTACAGTAGAAGTAAGTTTCCTGAAGCATTTCCCATGGACTTACTTCCTGGTTTTTCTATATTTCTTTGAACACATCGTGGTCTTAAATTTGACTTGTTGATATCACTCTTTATAGGTTCAGGCTCACATTTGAAAGGGGTATACCTAGAAGAAATAAAAATGAATCTAAATTAAAATAATCAGAAAATTTATAAGACAAGTCTAAGAAATAAATTTGGAGAAATATGGTGAAGGTCCAGTTATATAGATTTAGAGGTTGTATTAATGCTATTATGGCACAAGATTGGGACTGTTTGAGCAAAAGCTAAAAATATTAGTGATAATCATTTGAAGTGTAGGATTAAGGACACCCCGGGAAGCTATTGTTCACAAGCAGATTAATCCTTTCAGAGAAATATGCTGGAAGTTAGTCAATGGGATATTGGGGACATTACCAGACCTGAATTGAAGTGTGTAGTGGAGTTAGGGACAGTTCAGACACCAGAAATGATCACAGCCTTTATTTAAGGCAGACACAGATCTTCCTCCTCCAAATTCTTTAACTGGCTATTGATGGCACGAAAGCAAGGTATTGGCATTATTTAAATAATGTTGCTGAACCCTAAACACTAGAGCGACCACGGAAGAGTCCTCAGGCCTCAGATACTCACTCCTAGTTGACGTCACCCAGCCCACACCTGTCAGTGGTGTCCATAAGCTGGTGTCTCCAGATTTACAGTCCAGACTCCAAACTCCTTAATACATATATATCCACCACCTACATCCCTCCTGCACCTAAATGTTTTATATGTATCTCAGACATATTCAGAACTAAATTACTGACTCCACCCCCTTCCCTGTCTGTCTCTCACCCATCTCCATTCAACCAGAGGCTTATACCAAAAAATGCGCCGACACCTTTGATTTCTCTCTCTTTACTTTCCCACGCCCAGTCAGCAGATACCACCGGATCTTTCTTTGAACTATATCCTAAAAACAGCCACTTCTTTCCTTGTCACTTCCACCCTAGTTCAAGAGTCCTTTCTCTTATCACCTTTCATCTGAACTACTATTTTTTTTTTTTTGAGACAAGAGTCTTGCTTTGCTACCCAGGCTACAGTGCTGTGTGCAGTGGTGTAATCACAGCAGCTCACTACAGCCTCGAACACAAGCGGTCCTTCTGCCTTAGCCTCCAGAATAACTGGGACTATAGGCGTATGCCACCATGCCCAGCTAATTTTTAAAAATTTTCTGTGGAGACAGGGTCTCATTATGTTGCTCAGGCTGGTCTTGAACTCCTGGCTTCAAGCAACTCACCTGCCTCAGCCTCCCAGAAAGCTAGGATTATGGGCATGTAACTCCATACTCAGCCTAATCTTAAAATTTGTAATGGGTTTTGTTTGTTCTCTTTGGGTTATTGAGTGAATAATAATTTAATCTTTATAAAATAATGTATTTGTTCCTTTCAAAAAATTCAAATTTTTGTCTTATGTTACTTAATATCATCAGGAAGCACTTCTAGAACAGTGCAATATACTAGTGAGAATAGGCACTGTTCTGTTTCCAAACGAAATGAGAATGAGTCAAGGGTTCTGCTCTAACAATGGTGCCAGCTGTGATAGTCTCGCTAAGGAGGTAATGTTTTATCCTTATCTTACTAAAGTATTTTCAAATACATTTGAAGGGCACACAGACATATTCAGGGGAGAATGTCCTCATGCTGAATACAGGTGGGTGTGGGTCTTGCAGTGAGAGCTCAGCTTGCCCTCTGACTCCTGCATATGAACTTCTGCAGACGGAATGCTCTGAACCCCAGGCCTTCAGATACCAGATAAGGGTAATATCTACTTCAAGGGATTTTTATAAGAATTATGTAAAATAAAGTTTAGAAAACTATCAAACTGTGAAGGCCATAGTTAGAGGTCAGTCAGGGTACTTTTACTTATTCTTGAAATTTACTCCCCTTAGTCATAGCAGAATCATATTTATTGAATATTATGCTGGGTTTCACTTTGTTAATGTAATAAGTTGTTGAGTGGCAATTATTCTGTTGCTACAGAATTGTTGACCAGGTAACTTTTTATTCCACAGCTGAATAAAAATGAGCAATGAATACCCTATATTCTACAAAGAGTCATCAGTATTTGAGGCAAGAAATTCTCTTAAGCCTCTAAACACAGAATACTGTAGTGGAATAAAAAGAAAAATGTCAGAATTGCAAGTCATTGACCTAAATGATTACTGGGCGTTTTCCTCTTTTCTCAGTGTGTGTGTGTGTGTGTGTGGGGGGGGGGGGGTTCCTCCACAAAGCTGAGGAGAGGATTCCTGAGGAATTACTCATGAAGACGGGTTCCAGCAAAAGGTGCTGTCTGGTATCTCATTCCTCAGCTGAGCATCTGTTAGGGGCACACTTGCTGATTTGTTCCCAGTCTCTTATTAGCTGTGTGACCTTGGACAAGTTATTTAACTTCAAACAGACTTGCAGTTTTCACCTGTCAAATGCACTTAACACATAGGGCTGGGACACGGAAGGAATGGGTTACACAGTACCATCAACGTCCCTTTGGTATAAAGTTCTGTTGATGCTGCATCTTAGTACTTTCTTCCTAGGCTCTCTACACGTACAGTGCCTGGAAAAATCATGCATCGCACACACACACACACACACACACACACACACAGTGCCAGTGACAGACCCCCCATGACATCTTAGGCTCTCCCTTCTAAGTACATAGAGATGCTATGTTATTTAGTTTTACAGGCACACTTTTTCTTGAAGTATCTTGAAGTTTAAGTTTGAAATAAATCTTGCCCCTAATTTGAGGCATTATAATTGAGCTCAACAAAAGTCTTTCTTTAAAAATTCAGAACTGTAGTTACCATCTACATTAGTGAAATATTATACATAATAAACATTTTATGAACTATTCAGAAGGCCCATCTAGTATATTTTAACTTATAACTATCATAAAATAGGCCATGTAGAAAAGATTTCATTTACTCTAGGCTGCATAAGCTAAGACAAATATAATGTTCTAAAACTCCAAACTGAGGCTGTGGGCACTCATGAAAAACACTATTTTTATGTGGGGGCACAAACTTGTCTTCCGTGATCTTTGATCCTGCTGCAGATGTGGGTGCAGCGGGGTCCTCTTCAAATTCCAAGTGAAAATCAAACGTCAGGGGTTTAACTAAAGTCTTTTTTCTTCTTCCACTCTGAAGTCTGTTTTTCTGTAGCAAAGCCAAAGTGAAAAAAAAAAAAAAAGTTCTTTTTATGTAAGAAAAATCCTGTGTGGAAAGAACAAAAATTAATCTCACTCTATGCACACACAGGTGTGCACACACGCACAGAATTTAGGTGGCAGACAATTGTGGAAAAATATTACAGATTGAAAATTGAGGCACTTATGCACCAACTTTTCTTATGTCTTTGCTATGTGATCTGAGCCACCATTTCCCCATCTATGAAAAGAGAGTGTTGGACTAGAGGAGCCTTAAGGCTCCCTCCTAACTCCAAAATTTAGAATGTAAGGAAAGATTTAAATATTTTGCAAATATGGGTACACAGAGTAATTGGACCATAGCTGGAGTGTCCCTCCAACCTGCTCTCTTGTGCAGCCACATACGTGGTGGGTCACTTCCATCTTTATCAGTCTCTATACCAGTGACATGAACCAGAAATAGAGTTAAGGAAGCAATCAAAAGAGGACTGTGTTAAAACAGTTATTCAGTCGGAGTGAAAAAAAGGGCTACAGCTAAAGGATGAGTTAAGGAGCTGAAAGTTTTTCTCTAAAAAATTATCTCAGAGCACAGTGTAAAAAAATAGATGAAAAATCTGACAGCAAAGTCGAAGGATATGGTTCGCCCAATAAAGGATTAAGCACCATGGGGATTAACTTCCTGCTCTAAACAGCTGGAGCACAAAATACACAAAAACAACTGTCTTTGGGTATTAGAAAACAAACAGAATAGATGAGGTGAGCTCGGCTCCCTCACGTGCAGGCAGCTTTGTGCTCGGCTCCCTCACTTGCAGGCGGCTCTGTGCTGAGGTGCAGGCAGAGAACCCCAAGGAATTTGGCGGAACTCAAACCAAACCTTGAGGTCTTGATGTTGAGAGAAAGACTGCACCAACAATCACACCCTTGGGCATGCACCCCAGAGAAACAGAAACTTACATTCATATAAAAACCTGTCTGCAGCCAGGAGGTGGTGGCACATGCCTGTAGTCCCAGCTGCTCAGGAGGTTGAGGCAAGAGGATTGCTTGAGCCCAAGAGTTTGAGGTTGCTGTGAGCTATGATGCCAGGATACTCTACCCAGGGTGACAGTGAGACGCTATCTCAAAAAAAAAACAACAACAACAACAAAAAAAAACGCAAAAACCTGTCTGCAAATGTTCATAGCAGCTTTATTCATTTTTAAAGCAGCTTTATTTTTAATAGCAAAAGCCTGGAAACAATCCAAAAGCCCTTCAATGAATGAGTGGCTGAAACTTTGTCCATCCATATGATGGATACGATTCAGTAAAGCATTTTTCTATTATTTATAATAATAAAGCATTTGAATCATGCAAAAACCTGGACGAATGTGAAGGTCCATTATGCTTAGTGAAATATCAATCTCAAAATCTTACATAATGAATGATTCCACTGATAGAATGTTCTTAAAATTACAAAGAGGGGTATACAGATTATTGATTGCCATGAGTAGAGACAGGGGATGGGATGGGAGTATGGCCACAAATACAAAGAGTAGCACGAGGGAGGTCTCAATGTTGATGGAAAAGTTCTGTGTCTTTGATTGTGGTGGTAGTTACACGATTCCATAAGGAGATAAGATTGCATAAAACCACACACACTCACACGCACACACAAATAAATGCAGGTTAAAAGTTAGTGGACACTGAATAAAGCCTGCAGTCTAGTTAAACAGCAATGCATCAGTGTCAATTCTGACACCGAGCTATAGCTATAGAAGGCATCATAGTTGAGGGAAACTGGGTGAAAGATGCCTGGAATGGTGAGCCTACAATTATTGCTTTTTAAAAAAAAATTTTTTTTTCTTACTTTATTGCCCTCACTAGAGTGCCATAGCGACACAGCTCACAGCAACCTCAAACTCCTGGGCTTAAATGAGTCTCTTGCCTCAGCCCTTCGAGTAGCTGGTACTACAGGTGCCTGCCACAACACCTGGCCAATTTTTGAGAGGGAGTCTCGCTCTTGCTCAGGCTGGCCTCGAACCTGTGATCTCAGGCAATCTATCTGCCTCAGCCTCCCAGGGTGCTAGGATTACAGGCATGAGCCACTGCACCCGGTCCCAGTTTTTTTATGTGAATATACGTAACCTAACATGCAGCTATCTAGCAGCTCTCTTGTATATTAAATGAATTCTCTAGAGGATCTCCTTTGATCACTTTTTCAACTAATGTAATTATTTACTTTTTAAAAATTAGTTGAAATTTTAATGTTAATATATCATTAACTAAAAAATTATTCATATTTGAAATGTTAACTTTTTAATGATTAAATTGAATTTTAGTTTATACTTTACAAACCTTTGCTCTTCTGGCCAAGATTATCTTTGCTTGCTTATCAAGGATACTTAACTTCTCTAAGATTTTTTCTGCCATTGTCAGTCAGCAAATTCCTATTTTAAATGGAGGAAGAAGAAGAAATCAATTTAAATTGATTTAAATTTAAACATATAACTAATTATTTAGGCTTTTTTTTTTAAAAAGACCCACTTTACATTACTATTGTATGTAAATAATAGAGTTGTATAGGTCATAAAATAAATCATAGAATTATAAATGTACTAAAGTTTTTTCAACCAAAGGTCATATGATCAGAACTCACGGATGAGTGTGGGCCTCATGATTTTTTATATTTATGATAAAGGTGAGTTGAAGAAAGTTCAAGATTATTATTCTATATATGAGAACCAGAAGTGACCCAAACTTGAGGCAAGACAATGTGGCTTGATTTACGTCTCTTTTTTTTGTTGTGATACAATTTTAATGAAAGTAAATGCAAAGAACTCATATTTATATAATTAATTGCTTCAAATTAATTCAAAGGGTCAAAGATTTTAAAGACTCAAGGTAAAGGGGTAGGAAAAAGATATTCCATACAAATGGAAAGCAGAAACACTTTGAAGTAGTTATATTAGGCAAAACAAAGTTAGTAGCAATAAAAAAAAAAAAAAAAGACAAATAAGGTCATTATATAATATAAAAGATCAATTCAATAAGAAGAAATAACATTCCTAAACCTAACACTGGAGCACTCAGATTTATAACACAGATATTACTAAATCTAAGTAAAGGGATATAAAACAACACAGTAATAGTGGGAGACTTTAACACCCCACTGACAATACTTGACTGATCATCAAGATAGAAAGTCAAACAAGAAACAGTGGGCTACCTAAAAATAGACCTGCCATTCGATCCTATAATTCCTTTACTAGGTTTATACCCAGAAGACCAAAAGTCACAATATAACAAAGACATCTGTACCAGAATGTTTATTGCAGCCTAATTCATAATTGCTAAGTCATGGAAGAAGCCCAAGTGCCCATC